>VWYH01001987.1:28539-63301 GCA_013399365.1 Pampusana beccarii
ATGAGCTTGAGGGGCTTTTCCAACCAAAATTATTATGTGTTTCTATGATGTGGCACTTACGGACATGGTTTGGTTGGACTTGATGATCTTCCAGGTCTATTCCTACCTAAACGGTTTTATGATTCTGTTCTGGGGTGGTTTGGGGGTGTGAAGGAAGTAGATCGCTGTGACACGCGAAGGGCGCGCTCTCTTTCCGCAGCCTCCATCAGTGGAGACACGGGGGTGATCCACGTGGTTGAGAAGGAGGAAGACCTGAAGTGGGTGCTTGCTGATGGCCCACACCCACCCTACATGATACTGCTGGATGGGAGCCTCTTCAACAGGTCAGTCACCATCAGCTTCTATCTTCTCAGCGTGACACGAGCCCCCGAGACCACTCTGGGTCCTTAATCTGGTGCTAAAAATGCCATTTTTCAAGTGGCAGATAGCAGAATCAGACCTGACTGCACCAAACTATACTGAGGTTGAAATATTTGGTTTTTTACTGTATTTTAGTGCCTGAATTTATTTCTTTTTAAATGGGCTGGTTTGCGATTAGAAGGGCTCTGCTCTGTGTGAATTCTGTTGCCGTGTTCATCACCAGCAGTTAGTAAGGTTCATTAAATAACGTGATTAAGATGGGTCATGTCTCTCCCTGGGCAGAGCAGGAAAGAAGTGGTTGAAGTTTTCTCCTCGTTGCTGTGGGCGTAATCTTATATAGAAGATAATGACAAAGGGATAAGTTGGTTGTTTTGATCAAAATTATCATCATGTGCTCAAGTGTAAGAGCTTGTTAATGACTTCCAAATTTCACCCATGTTTTCTGTGTTCCAGGAGGGTGATGCTGCAGCTGAAGGGAACCTCCCGGGTGTCAGGCCTTGCTGTGACCATGGCCAAACCCAGCCCTCCCCAGGGCTTCTCTCCTGGCTTGAAGTGCCCCAATGATGGGTTTGGTAAGGAAACATTCGGTCTTGATCCTCATTGGGAGGAAGAAAAACGGTGTACTTGTACTTTCTCCACACATAATAGTAAAAGCGTCTCGTGTTTTGTGTAGATTGAGCAAGGAGTGTGTTAACCTCCCTGTCTGGGGCAGTCACCACTTTTTAAAATTCCGTCCTGCCTCCTTGATTTCCCCCCGTGGTTTCAGTCAGGTTTTCGTCTCACTGGTTTTTTATGCAGCGAATTTACTGTATTGCACTTGGAGGGGAGAAATCATGATGCCTTCAGTAGTTTGCACAGAGCTTTCTGCTGTGTGTACCCTCCTGCCATGAGTCTGACGTGCTGGCTTTTGTCACGTCTCTGCCTTCACGCTGTTTGGACAGTATCTAGGTGTTAAAACGATTGGCACGTTATGGATGCCTTAGGGCTACTTCCAGCACATGATGAGCTCACAAAATGCAGGTCTGTATATTCCTCCTCTTGAAGTATAATGTTCCTTTGTGTGCCTCCCCTGCTCTCTCAGCACGTGATAACTGCTTGCTGAGCACCCTCGCCAGCCTCCCACCAGCGTCTTTCTCCTTCTCACTGTCTCTGCCGCTCTGCCCCATGCAGTGACCAGCTCCATCTCTCCAAGCTTTTGTCAGCTGGTTCTTGAGCTCGTCATGGTGCTCATTCTCTATTTTCTCAGCAGGCCCTACCTTTCCTGCTGTTTGTTCTTCTCTTGCAGGCTCTGATTTGCCTGTTTCTTTCTGTTGCCAGGTGTCTATTCCAAAGATTACGGCCCTGAGTTTGCACACTGCAACAGGACTGTGTGGAACCCTGTGGGCAGTGGGCTGTCCTATGAGGATTTTGACTTCCCTATTTTTCTCCTCGAAGACGCCAATGAGACTCAAGTTATTAAGCAGGTACTGCGCTTCCTCAGCGAGCAGAAGGGGAACTCCTGCACTGTTCAGGAAATGGGGTGGAAGTTTTGTTTTGTCTCAGCTTAGATAGTGAAATCTACAGTAAAAGTGTCAAATTTTAGATGCAGTACGCAATGTTTTTACAGGAATACTAAGGTTTGTCCTGTTTTTTGTTTCCATCCAGTGTTATCAAGATCATAATGTCCCTCGTGGTGCATCGGGCCCTGAGTACCCTCTCTGTGCCATGCAGCTTTTTTCCCACATGCATGCTGTCACCAGCACTGTCACCTGCATGAGGCGCAGCTCCCTCCAAAGCACCTTCAGCATTAACCCAGGTGAGCAGATTCCTCCTTTCCTTGACATTATGCCTGATGGTAAAAATCCCAGTGGAATACTGGGATCCCAGTTGTGCAAAAGAAAGAAAATTTTAGAGTTTCCCTGAAGGCTTGCTTGCCAACTGAGCCTTTTCAGAATATGTTTGTTTTCAGTTTGGAAAGTAACGTATAAAAAAGATGGGATCTAATACCCGCTATGTAAATCGTCAAGAATGGCTCTGAGCTTACTGCTCTGTTAGGCTGTGCGTGCATGAAATTAAATACTAATGAGTGTTTTACCTGTGACTTTCCTGGGGCCAGGACTTCACTCCCGCTAAGCACAAATTTTCTCTTGTGATAGAGTCACTGGTGAGCTCCAGCTGACCAGAAAGCTCATTTTTCACTTGTCACTGGTGTAGGCTCAACTCAGACCATGTTTTTTCTGCTTCCTAGAGGTTGTGTGTGATCCTCTGCTTGATTACAATGTCTGGAGCACCTTGCAGCCTATCAATTCCTCTGGAAAAGTTGATCCTGAGAAGGAAGTTATTGTTGTCGCTACACGAGTAGGTACCTCTTAATCTTGCTTTTAGAGTGGACTGGAAGGATTCTGGGAAGACATAGACTTAGTCTTATGGGAATATACTCCTTGTATATCTTAATTTCTTCTTGTGTTTCAAACCTTCTTTTAGATCTGACTGGCTATTGTCATTCTGCAAGTATGAGCCTTTCAGCTGGTAGTGTTACGTATATTTGTGTATTGTTTCAGTATAAAAACATCTGCATTTTGTATCCTGCTATCTCATGTGATACGTTTTTCAGCATCTTCTTCACTGATGGAACCAGACAAGTGGAAGTAGTTGGTGTGTCTGTTATGCTTTTGTAAGATATTTCACATCCTTAAAATGTGTTACAGAGAAGGAGACAGTGCAGTTGGCTCATCTGTATTTTTCGGGAGACTGAATCACTTGGAGATTTTGTTGTGTCAAGCACTGAGTCAGTGTGAGGGCTGAGAAAGAAGTTTGCTTCCCTATCTAGCAGTCTGTTTTACAGGCACTTTACACCTTCTAAAGATGGCAGTTCAAAACTCCATTTTGTTCAAAGATGGCAGTTCAAAACTCTCAGAGGCCAGTGCTGAACAGTGCTGCAATGTTAAGATTACAGCACGCTCAGTAATCTCTGGTTTGGGTCAGGGCTGAGGGTGGCAGGGGCAGAGCTCTGAGGCCTCAGGACTGCCGCAGCAATGCAATTGGTATTTTCAGTTACGTTAGACGGGGTGCTTTGGTTCTTCCCTTATCAGTAGGATGAGTGGGATAGGAGGGAGGCAATGGATTTGCTTTCCTGGTACAGTGTTCCTCTCTCTGTGTGCACATTTCATACGCCTCCTGTCCATGCTTACAGATCGACAGCCATTCCTTCTTCTGGAACATTGCACCCGGGGCAGAGAGCGCTGTCTCTTCCTTTGTCACCCACTTGGCTGCTGCCGAAGCCCTTCATAAAGTGTCAGATGTTCATTTGCTGCCAAGGAATATCATGTTCACCTTCTTCCAAGGGGTAAGAGCAGCAGTGTCATTCCACCATTTGGCTTGTTCTAAGATAACAAATCAACCCCTGGCTCCCTGCAAATGAACTTTTTCCCTACTCATTGTGTGGAGTCATTTGTTTGTATCCCCACACCGTGATTTTCTCTGGTCCCCCAGCAAGAACGAGATCATAATTGCACTGGGATAACAACAGCAGATGGAGCTTCCGCTGGGGCTGGGGCAACTCGTTTTGTGTGCCACAGTTGATTCTGGATGAATGACACAAACTTTGCTTTCCCTCCCCTCTCCTCCCAGCATGCCTGGCTGTGTGTTTGTTCTCTCAGTTCAGGATGAACCGCAGTGGCAAGGCTTTAAATTATGAAATGAAGCCCAGAGAAGGCTAGATTAAAAATATATGTGTTGACAGCAGCAAAATGTAGCTCATTTCTGAGAACCCAGCACTGGAGTCGGCAGCTGTGGAAATGCAGAACAAGCTTGTAGAGGAGGGACTGATGGGCAGCAGCTGATGTTCCCCTCAAGGCATCTGCACTGGTGGCTTTTTTTTGTGTGCAGCTTTGTGAAACTGGCTCCCGTTCTGTGGCCCTGTGATTCCCTTCATTCACCCTGCTCAGCACATCCAGCCCTAGCCAGAATTTCCTTGGGGGAGGGAGATGTAGAGCACTATGGAGCGAACGTTCTCTGTCGTGCTCCCGGAATGGAGGAGGAATGATAAGGCTTGGCTGTAAATTTGTTGCGGCGGTGGCTGCTGCCCGGCTGACCTCACTGCTCGGCTCTGTCGCAGGAATTCTCTTCTTAGGGGCACCGGTTCCTCCCCAGGCGATGCTCGGCTTCTTGCAGCTCCCTTGACATACTGATTTCTGCCGCCTTGCTTCTCCCCCTTTTTTCAAAGAAAGCTTCGTATTTTTATTTCCTGGAATGGAGAATTGTCCTTTTTCCCTGACTTGCTGTCCTCCTCCCCCAAAACCGAGGAGGAGGACGTATGCCAGAGCAGAGGCTGCATTAATGTCTTTGCTGTTGCTCGCTCGCAGTACCTTGCCAGGTATCAGTGCTTGCTTAAGTCTGACTTTGTGCCTTTCTTGGTTGTGGAGCTCAATAGCTGTCTTCTCTTTTTTTGCTGTTTGCCGTAATTTTTGTCCTTTGCTCTGTCCCTGCCTACAACACCTTTGTCTTTGGTGCCAGGGACAATGGAATATTTACTTTTGGTGCATGTCAGGCTACACAAACCTTCAGAAATACTTGGTGCAGTAAATGGCCCTCAAGCTTTTGGTTTTGTTCCACCTCAGCCTCTCAAATATTGCTTTTAGTTGTGCCAGACAGCAATCTGTATGTGATTCATGTGTGATTTCTGTCACAGGAGACCTTTGATTACATCGGCAGCTCCCGAATGGTGTATGATATGGAAAAAGACAAGTTTCCTCTCCGCTTGGACAACATTCATTCGTTTGTGGAGTTGAATCAGGTGTGGGTTAAGTCAGAGGACCTTTTATTCCCTGTTCCTCTGATAATTTTGATGTGGTTTTCCCAGCCAGCCTTTCGCTGGTTTTGACTTTTCCCTGGACTGAACTTCCCTGCTCTGCAAGACTCAGGGATTTCCAGTCGTGTATTTATGGTGGGGTTCTTTTTCTTGCAGGTCGCTCTAAGGAATGGCTCAACTTTATGGATGCATACAGACCCTGTCTCTCAAATGAATGAATCTGTTCAAGTGCAGGTAATAGAAAGCAATATGTAGTCGGTCATGTAGCCAAAATACTGTGGGATCTTCAGCATGCTGCAGACGATCAGGATGTTGTTAACCTTTCCAGAGAAATTATGGATCCAAAAGAATACTGGAATGGTGCCTTTTTCTGGTTTTTTTTTCAGGTTAGGAAGTTGCTAGATATTCTGAGTAACAGCAGCATGGGAGCAAATGTGAGTTTGCAGGAAGTTGGATATTCGCAGCCTCTTCCCCCGTCTTCCTTCCAGCGCTTCCTTCGGGCCCGGCACATCCCCGGGGTGGTCCTGACCGACCACCAGACAGCTTTCCAGAACAGGTACGTGTCCGCACATCCCGCACCTTCCGAAGGTGGTGGAGCCGGCAGAGGGCACCTGAGCTCCTGCAGCGCCTGTGCCTGGGCTGTGCTGACTAACATACGTGTAGAGCAGCAGTTCGGGGGGAGCAGGGGAGGAAACATGTGCCATGTAATTGAACAAGCGCAACATAATTATTCTGACAACCGAAAGAAATCCAGTTTTGTACAGAAAATGTTCCCCACAGCTGGCTGGAAGCCAGAGGTGAGCAAATGGCAACTGAGCGTGCCTAAGCCTCATCTGTTCTTCCAGAAGCTTTTTTTTTTTTTTTTTTTAATATAGCTTTCTATTTGTGATGGCAGAAGGCCCCAGGCGTTGGAAAGGGCACTTTCATTCACCTCACATGACCCTACTACTGTGTATTCCTTGGGGATCCCCTGCTCCTCATCAACTTTGGAAGTGATGTGGGGTAGAGAACAGACATATGCCTCTCCCTTTTCCCCCAGACTCTTCCGATTGTCCCTTTCCCTTTATCTTCAACCGTTCTCTGCTGTTTCTGAGAATCTCTGTAGCAATCAGAGGGAAGTAAATTCCCTTTCACCTCTAAACCTGCACTACTCTAAAGGGGTAAGAAGAGCTAGGGTGGAGGAAAACACGCCTCGCCACTGCGTGACCCGTCTTTAGACAGGGAGGATGAGTCCCAGGCTGGCTGGGAATGTCAGACCGTGCCGTGGGCTTTCAGCCCAGTTCCCCATTCAGCTCTATGTGCCACAGATGCCTTGGTGTAAATCTCTTGTAGACTTCAGTTGGAATTCCTCACTGCCTTCAAGATGAGGCATTAATAAAATCCACTCACGTGACTTGCATCCAAAGCCCTCATCCCAGGAGACCTTCTGCATGGGTTGTCCTTGCCTCAGTTTCTCTGCCCATTTAATAGATTGGGCTGTTGCCCACCTGAAAGCTAATCACAGCTTGGAAATTGCTTGGAGATCCTCAGATGGGAGAAGCTGTGGAAGGGCCAAGTTAATTATAAAGCCTCATTAACTGGTTTAAGGAGCGTGTGGCGGGGCAGCGCTTTGGCAGGGCTGTATCTCTGCTCCCAGGAGACTGCTCCCACTGTTTGCTTTAGGCAGACTCTGAATTTAATTCCATGCCCTGTGGTTTCTTTCTGCCCCTCCCCAACCTGTGTTTGCCTCCTTCTTTTCAGATACTATCAGAGCATGTACGACACTCCAGAGAACATCGGGATGCAATACCCTGAGGGGCTCAGCCCTGAGGAGACCTTGGAGTATGTCACGGACACAGCCAAGGTTCCTACTTTGCATTTTTCTTCAGCTACTGCGTCTGGGGTGGATGGGGCTTTGGGTAGGGGCAGATAACAAGCAGGTTTATGGGGAGAGAGGGAAAGCTGTTTCCAAAAAGGGCAGGAGGAAGGCGGGAGTGCTTTGTACAGCGACAAAGGCAGTAGGTACTCAAACACTAGCCTAATGTGTTTTGATGGATGGGTAGATTCTGGCTTGCTCTCCTTGCTTGTTTTGCTGAATCTGCCTATCTTGATTAACGCAGAGTGTTCTTCCTTTGCAGTCCCTGGCAGAAGTTGCCACAGTGGTCGCCCGTGCTCTCTACCGGCTTGCAGGGGGAGCCAACAACACCTCTGCTATTCAGGCAGATCCAAAAACGGTACGAGCAGATGGAATTGAGTCCCTGGCATCTCTGATGAGCCCTCGTGTCCCCCCCTTCTGTCTCTGTTTATATGTGTTTACACAGCATGCTCTCCTGTCTGTCTCCGTGAGGGCTTTGCCTCCCCCTTCTCCTTTTCCCCACCACAGCTGAATGAAAAACCTTTCACCCTTTTCTGGTTCCTTGCTTCTCAATCTCTGGATGGACGTTAAACTTCACAAGCCCTCTACAAAACAGATGTGTATCCTCATTCCATAAAGCGAAAGAGGAGGCTGAGGTGAAATGGCAATGTGTGCCACAGGGATCAGCTAAAGAGTCAGTGGAACTGAAATCAACCCAAATTTTCACAGCTTGGTCCTGAATTCTATACAGTTGTGACATATGGTCTCTCTTTTGCTGTGCTCTCGGCCCGTGTCGTTTGTCAGACGAATGATCTTGAGAGGTATAGCTGTTAAGATGCTATTTTCTCTCCTGTTTGTATAAAGCAGTTTCCGTCTCTTTCCAGGTCTCTCGAATGCTGTATGGGTTTCTGATTAAAATGAACAATTCCTGGTTTCAGTCCATCATTAAACCAGACTTAAAAGGAATTCTGGGTAAGAGCAACATAGGGAAGAAGAACACATGGGGTCAAACCCATCCCTGTGTTACCTGGCAGCTTTCTGAAATCCCCACTAACATTGTCTGCCTCTGGCCGTCTCCCCGCCAATCCCATTTGTCTGACTGTTCCAGGTGGCGTTCCCCAACACTACGTCGCCGTTTCCAGCCCTGTGAACACCACCTACCTTGTGCAGTACGTCCTAGCCAACCTCACAGGCACCGTTGTGAACCTCACCAAGGAAGAGTGTCTGAACCCTGAAAAATCACCCAACAGTGAGAAGGAAGTAAGTATCAGTCAGAGTGACATCAGTCAGATGACAGGCATCTGCTGTTTGGTTTGCTGTTTTCTGCTTTTGAGGAAAGCTGTTTAAGAATTCCTCATGATAACACATGGCAGAGCTGGGAAACTCCTCCAACAAGGAAGCATCTTGATGCCCAAGGGATCCCCAGTTTAAGAAGCACAAGGAATTACTGGAGGGAGTCCAGCAGCAGGCTACAAAGACGATTAGGAACCTAGAGCACCTTTCTTATGAGGAGACACTGAGAGAGCTGGCTCTGTTCAGCCTGGAGAAGCTGAGAGGGGATCTCATCAACGTTTATAAACGTTGAGTGGGTGTCAAGAGGATGGGACCAGACTCTTTTCAGTGGTGCCCAATGATAGGATGAGAGGCAACAGGCAGAGACTGAAGCATAAGAGGTTCCATCTGAATATGAGGAGAACCTTGTTTACCTTGAGGGTGCCAGAGCCCTGGAGCGGGCTGCCCAGAGAAGTTGTGGAGTCTCCTTCTCTGGAGACATTGAAACCCACTTGGACACCTTCCTGTACCTGCTTTAGCAGGTAGGTTGGACTAGATGATCTCCAGAGGTCCCCTCCAACCCCAACCATTCTGTGACTCTGTGGAAAGGATCCCTTTACAGTGAGAACACTGTAAAGTCTCTCTTTCTCTCTGGGGACATGGGGAAGGTTGCAGGACAAGGGGATGGTGTGGTTATTTGCTAGTGACTGTTTGCTGTCTCTTGCTTTCGTGTTTTCTTTGCAGATGTATGAGTATGCCTGGGTGCAGGGTTCCCTGGACCCTAACTCGACATCACGAGTCCCCTACTGTGTTCGGTCGACTGTTCACCTAAGCAAAGCGCTCTCTCCTGCCTTCGAGCTGAGACAGTGGGGATCTACAGAGTACTCCACGTGGACAGAGAGCCGGTGGAAAGAGATCCGTGCCCGAATATTTCTGGTAGCCAGCAAGGAGCTAGAGGTGAGTTTGTACATGTCTGGAAGAGAAAATCAGAGTTTGTTACTGGATCTTGTACCATCATCCTGTGAGAGCTCCTCAGTTAAGAGCAGCCAGGCTTTGATCCTTGAGAAAGGTAACCAAGAATGCACCACTGGTGATAACCCTACCACCACCAGCAATTTGTGGGTTAGTAAACTGGTCACTGAGTCTGAGACAGTGCGGCATAATCGCTGAACTCTGGAATAAAAGGAGTGACAGGAGTCTTAACTCCTTCCCCAAGCGCAGGAAGCCAAGGCAGCGAATCTAGCTGTTCAGGTGTTTTACATGATGTGCAACCCAGATCTGCCTGCAGTTCAAATCTGCCCTCAACAGCCCAGAAATAACTTTTGCACAAATCTTCACCAACAAAAGCTGCTGTTGGTTCAGCGTCTCAGATTCTGAGCAGCCCTGAGCTGGGTGCCAGCAGAATAAGGGTTAAGCCTACCTCACTTTGGGATTCTGTGCCTGTTTTGGTGTCCTCTGGTTGGCTGTTAATGATGTCACACCTTGTCAGGACAGACTCCAGAGCTTCATCATCATGTGCTAGCAGTAAGTCACCTAAAAGCTGTACAAACCCAGGCAATTGTTGCATCTCTCAGGTGATTATTTGAAATATGAGCAATTTATTTTTGTGGCACTGTGAGCTGCCTCTGCCTCTCGGCCTGTTACAGCTCAGTAGATCCTGGTGCCCTGGAGAGGCGCAGTTTGAGCCCAGCCAGCCCTGAGGTGTTGACCCCATAGAAAACATACCGTGAGAGTCGTAGCAGTGTGTTTCTAGCTGCTGTATAGGGACTGCCCTGAGATATTCGGGGGACACTGGGAATGGGAGTCCTACCCCACAGGGAGAAGGGTTGTCAGAGAGGAATCTAATGGACTGGTTTGGCACTTAGGCTGCAGGAAAGGTGCTGAGCAGGTGGTGATCTCAGTTATGCAGAGGCTCTTGGCAGATGTCGATTCTGCCAGTAACTGTGCTGCTTGAAGGCATTTACAGTTTCTTGCTGGAGGAGATGACAGTTCACGCAGGAGTAGCCGAAGCGTCACATTGAATGTTCACTAAAAATCTTTGCAAACTGTGTCAACCACTGTGAAATGCGATGCGTCCTTTATCTATGACACTTTTTTCCCTTTTCTCTTAAGCATTTTTTTGTGTGCAATGTTGATAACTTCAATGAAAGCTGACCTGATCCTGTCTGGTAGTTGCTTTTGTCTAAGACTGTGAGGTCCTCAGATTATCTTTGTATTTTAATGCACGTAATGCTCAGTAACGAGCTGATCTCTGTAGCTTCTGACAGAGACTCCCGATTCGATGCAAATTCTGTGAGGTGCTGCGGATTTGTGTGTGTAACAATGCTGAGTGTTTCTCATCCCTTCCTAGATAATCACTTTGGTTGTGGGCATTGCCATTCTGATCATCTCTCTCCTCGCCACATATTTTATCAACGCCAAAGCGGATGTGCTTTTTAGCACCCCACGGGACCCGGGGGCTGTGGCTTACTGAAGATGTTCTCAGGGCTTGAGGAGTCTTAGCCCTTGGATTGCAATTGTCAAAGATAAAACTACACTGGAATGCCCCTCTCTCTGGATAGGGATGCAAATGGTTCTCACCAGAGCTTCCGTGCTTGGGTTCTGGAGGCTGAGCCCTAAAACATAAGAGACTTGCCCAGAAAACCGTGCCGACCAAGCCCGAAAGACACTGTGACTGAGAAGTTCCCAAAGCCTTTCTTTTTAATTTGTCCTTACTTTTGAGCAACTTGAGAGGATTGGTCCTGAATGCCACCGAGACAACAATGTGATGGATGTGTTCCCTAAAGAAAGGCAGGGGTGGAAAAAGGAAAGGTGTTTTCTGTGGGATGAATGTGGACTAGCAGAATTACGTGGTGTTTGGCAGCACAGGTTGCCTGTTAATGTCCGACAGTTGCTGTGAATCTGTGTTTACTGCAATGCAGGGAGGGCACGGTGTGTTTAACAGATGATTAGATGTAAAATGTCCTTTTTTTAATGGTGCAATATTTTCTGGGTTTTGTATATATATAAATAGTTCTGTTTAATTAAAAAATCTCCACTTACAAATTAACCCATTGCCTATTTTGTCTTAGTTGCTGCCAAAAGGACCAAAACCACTGGGTGTTGCAATATATTTTGAGAAATGTCTACTTACACACTTTGTTTATTTTGATGCTATTGCGTAGTGCCCAGCAAGACCAGGCTCTGGTGTGACTGACCAAGCACTCAGATATTTCTGACTTATTCTTGTGTATAAAAATACACTTATTCTTCGGCAATCATGATTCGAAGGTGCGATAGTGCTGTTGTTGGTTCAGAAATAGAGAGGATTAATTGCAGATACCAGAGCTGACTAGCACAAAGGCAGACATCGGCTTCCCTTCCCTAGAGGACAGTGTGGGCTTATTACGTTTAAGTCTTTTCTCAACTAGGCGTACGCTCTGGAGTTTTAAAGTGATTCAGACCTTGTACTTTCAGTGCCACCCTGAGGGAGACTTTTTCCACTTGATAAAGCATCCTGCTATCAGGAAACTGCTCCTGGTACTTGGTGAAGTGTTTCTGTGCTGGATTTCTTTGTGTTTTTCCTAGCAATACTGAAGAAACTCTTATCTCAATTTAAATGGAGATATCTTGTCTTTACAATAAGGGTTTTTATAGCCTCTAACTCCTAATCTTTGGACTCATTCCAACTTCATCAGAACAAAATCAGTGCCCAAAAATTATCCAAGTAGACTGTTTCTGTGCATTAAAGTATTCGGCTGAGACAGAAGACCTCAAAAGAGCGTGTGATTTGGCAGAGAATTTTATAAAATATATTTTTCCTTCTCTAAGGTAAGTTTGTTATGGTTTTTTACATATCAAAATGCAGATACTTAATTCATGGTGGAGCAGTGCTGTGTGGAGAGATGGTAGGATCGGTGCTGGCTAATCAGCAAATTGAGTCAATATACACAGGGTTCTTGATAATTTTCGAATTAAAAATGCGGCCTTCCTATACTGCTCTCTCTTCTGTTTTTCAAATCTAGATTCTCTGCTCGGGTTTGGTCTTTTTTTTTACTTTCCTGAAGGTTTCTGTTTGGAATTTTTTTTTTTCCTCCTCTTTTTCCCCATACAAACAGAAAGAAACCCACTGCTCCCAGCCCCGTTTTCCACTCCCAGCTCTTTGTTCAGAGCTGCTCTCTGGTGAGGCGAACAAACAGCTGCCTCGGTTGTCGGTGCCGACGCTGCTCCTTGGATGGCCAACAGGTCTCCCTGTAGAGGCTGCGATGAGTAACCCTCCTATCAGTGCCTGACAAAAGGAAGGGAGAAGCAAGGGCTGGCAGGCGCTTCAGCAGAGACACAGTTTCCCTCCTGCTGCCAACGCTGGAGAAGACTGCAAGTCTTCGCTTGACTATCAGCCTAAAATTTCCCCTGAGCTGGGTGTTTGTGTGTCTCTCAAACTCTCTTAGTGCCAGCAATGTTGCTGCACAGAGGGGGTAAATGGAAAAGTCAGTGGCCGCTGGCGTTTCCAGCCCTCCTCGTCATGTTTTGCTGTGGTCAGTAAATTTGTTTTGTTCAGCTGGCTTTTGGTGATGAGGCTTGCACCATGCAGATCTGAGCCTTCCCTCCTCTGGGGAATTGGGCCTGAGTGTTGGATGAAAGGGGGTGGGGAAGAAATAGTCAGGATTGTGGGGTTTGTCTGGGAAATAAACGAGCTACGAGAGCGGGTCTGAGTCCCCATGTTTCTCTTCCCCAGGCTGGCTGCAGCCGCTCCCCTGCCCCGGCGTTGTCCTCCCTGGTGACACGGCCCCTGCTGCTGCCCCGTCTGCCCTGTCTCACGGGGTGAGTAGGTGCTCTGAGACCTCAGGGTGAACTGGACCTGAAATACAAAGGTGTTTTGTTAAAGTAAAGCTAGTGTTGGTGAAAGAAACTGCTGCGTGTTGTGGAGAATGAAATCCAGTTCTATACAGAAACAAGGTGATGTAAAGAATCTTACGTTCACCTGCATCTCTCATCAGATCGTAAATGGGAGGAATTGGGATCTCTGACCTTATCCAGTCGTTTAGTGTCGCTCCTGATCTTCAAACAAAGAGCTGACAGTGGATTTGGGAGTGCTCATTCCCCTCCACTGGGACTAGGAAAGCCTTTGCAGCTTTTGTGTACAGCTACTAAATCGCTGCCCCTTAGGGAGCTGCTGTCTGCTGCTTTAAGCCCAGAGTTAGTGTCTTAGCCCTGGAAAGGCTCCCTCTTAAGCCATCCTTTCCGTGCCTTCAGTCTGGGTACAGTTGTCTGCAGTAGATACGTCTCCAGTTTAAAAACGAAACAGGCTTGGCTTCTTGTTGTATCTTCCTTCGTAACATGCAGTAGCTGCTTTTGGTTTGGGGCTGAGTTCTCTCTCTTTTTCCTCCTGCCCGTTGTGGGGTAACAGCAGCTGTCCTCAGCTGCGCAAGCCTTAACGTTGATAACTCCCCTGGTACGCTTTTCTCCATCACTCCTGAGATTCTGTGCATTAATTAGAGCATCCCTAATGCTAATAAGCAATAGTAAGTGCCTTCTCAGTACACGAATGTGGAAAGTAGTGTTGGTGTATGCATAGATTTATTTTTATCTTTACAGTAGAAACAAAATTACTGAGTTTTGAGGTGCAACTACGTTTATTTTGATGTGTGCTGGCCTTCCTTGAGGTGAATGACATAATTCCCCTGTTCAAAGCCCATTTGCTTTGATAATTAGAAAAGTTTGCATGGAAAATTATGCAAAAGCTAGGGAAAGCAAACAGCTTTTCTGCTCCGTGTCTGGTTGTCTTTGAAGCAGCCGCCCACAGCAGAGTAACCCTGGCTGCCTCTTGGTCAAGGGAAGGGATGCAACGAGGACCACTTGTGTCTGTCACAGCTGGTCCAGGGGGACACCGGCTGGCTGGGAAGCAATTCACAGGGATGCTCTAGGAGTACTGAGCTCTTTTCTGGCTTCGACAGATTCCTCCTGACAAACCTTGCTGCAGTGTTCTAAGATACTCTCCTGGGTGACAAAGGTTACCCTCCCTCTAGCAGAGCCAGCAGAGGAGGCAAAAGCTCACTCTGTTTCAGTTCAACATCACAGTCAAGTTCAGGTACTGGGAAAATATTCTCTTCTCGTAGACTCTGCCTTGTTGTTCCAAATCATGAGTACTTCTTCCAGAACTACTACATTTTGAGGTGGTTTTACATTATTCCTGGTCTAACCAGTTCTTCCTGATGCTTATTAGGTGCTGGACAGCTTTGAGTTCTGTCCAAGCACTTGGCATCCTTGGCATCTTTCAAGGCATCGAGATCAGCAGGTCAGTTATTCTGCTGGCTGAAAGGGACTGAGGGTCTGCAAGCTCTTTTCTCTGCTCAACATTTGACCAAAGAAACAGGGAAGAAAAGCGAAAGCAGCTGAGTACCCGCAGGCAAACACACCTTCAAGGGGTGGACCTGGAAGAAGCGAGTTCTGCAGCCCTCTGCCAGGGGAGAAAAGAGGTGATGCAACTTCTAGCAAGTCTTGCTGAACTGCTTCTCCAAATAAAGAGCGAGGGCTGGGGCAGCCACTCCCAGGGGCACCTGCCTGTCTGCGCCTTGCGCTGGGTTTGGTGGTGAAGGCTGCAGCTCTGCGCCTGTTCCCATCTGCTCCCTGCGCCCAGCTCCGGTGAGGCTGCTGCTGGCAGGGCAGCCCTGGAGAAGATCAAGAGAACACTGGAAATTGCCTTCTGTCAAACTTGAGAGAGAAGTAATTTGCTACCTGCTGACGGCTCTTTTGGCTACAAGGTGCTGAGCCAGGGATAGACAGAAACCCAGGCATCTCTCTCCCTCGCTTTTCTCCTGACTGTCCTCCAGAATTACATTCATCCCTATACCTTGCATTCCACAGTTCAGTGAGAAGTCTCATCCTTACCGATATCCCCACAGCCTCTCCGTGGAACTCCCACCCATGCCTCTGGTGCTGGGGGAGCAGCTGGATTACCCCAGACCACCTCCAGCTCCACCAAAGCCCAGACTCGTTTTTTTGGGCAGCCCCCGACTCATCTTGCCGAGGAGGGCAGCTGGCACACGCTGTCTGCGCCACAGAGCCCCCGGGCATCTTGCTGAGACACACACACACACACCCCCCCCCCCTTCATGCACACACATAATTTGCAAGCATCAATTTCCTCTCCTCTCTCCCCATGCAACTCTACCAGGGATTTCTGCACAAAAAGAAGATGCCACTGACTCTCTTGACCTGTGAACTCGGCTGCCTCCCAGGAGGCAGAGGGCTGGGGCTGGGCCCAGAGAGGAGGGTTTGCAGCTGCCCTTGTGCCCTGAGGGGGAGACATATGGGGGTGACAGTCAATGAGACAAGGAAAAAGGAGAGGAAATGTATGTTTTCTTAGCGCTCAGCCTCAGCTCCTGGGAACTTTATGGCTCTGGAATATTAAGAGGCAGGAAGGTTAATTAATACCCAGAACAAAGCCAGGGCTGTTTGGCTTCTGGGAGAAGGAAGTGGTGGAGACAGGAAGAAAAAAATGGTGTCATCTCAAATAATTTTTCTACATTTTATCAGCAGCTAAAATAGAGATGAAGCTGACTGGAAGGCAGAGGGCTTGGTATTTGGAGACCAAAGAGGCTTTCTGACAAAGGGCAGGAGAGTTTCTTGGGTGAGCTATGGGAACAGCTCCCAGTGCATTATTCAAGCTGGATACTGAGCTTGGGACATCACAGAGCAGTGTTCATAGTACTGTGCTCTCTGTCACTTCTCTGAGAAGTCGCTATTTCTCTGACGTAACGCTACTTGAGTTAACACTTCTGCTCCTCCTTCCCCTCCAGTCTGCCCAGCTTCTGGTGCCTCTCCTGTTCCCAGTGCTGGAGCCCAGTGTCTGTGCTTTGGGCAGCAGTGGCTGCCGCTGGCCATGGTTGAGCTGTCCTGCAGATGGCCTTGCTGTGACCATCGTTTGCAGGGACAGAATTTAGCTTTAACTGCCAAATAAATATGTGGAAAAAACCCACTTGCCTCATGAAGAAGAGCTGCTCCTTCTGCACACCTTCAAACTGCTCTAGATCTGTCTATGCTGAATACTTTAAAGAGCTCGAAGCTTTGTTTGCCCTGTGCCTCGAGTCTCTGAAGTTGGTCAGAGCCCATCATTTCCCTGCGCAGACTGGCAGAGCTTTGGCCTGTGGACCACTGAAGTGGTCCTGTGTCCTAGTCCAGTGTTCTGTCATAGAATCAGAGAATCATTTTGGTTGGAAGAGCCCCTGAAGCTCATTGAGTCCAACCATCACCCCCCCCGGCACTGCCCCATGTCCCTGAGAACCTCATCTCCGCCTCTGTTCAACCCCTCCAGGGATGGTGACTCCAGCACTGCCCTGGGCAGCCTGTTCCAATGCCCCACAGCCCTTTGGGGAAGAAATTCCCCCAAATTTCCAACCTCAACCTCCCCTGGTGCAACTTGAGGCCGTTTCCTCTGCTCCTGGCGCTTGTTCCTGGGGAGCAGAGCCCGACCCCCCTGGCTCCAAGCTCCTTTCAGGCAGTTCAGAGATCAGAAGGTCTCCCCTCAGCTCCTGTTCTCCAGCCGAACCCCCCAGGTCCCTCAGCCGCTCCCATCACACTTGTGCTCCAGCCCCTTCCCCAGCTCCGTTCCCTTCTCTGAACTCTCTCTGTCCGGTGGCCTGTGGTCAGTCTCTAGTAGTCCTGCTGCCATGGTTGTTGATGACTGTGTTCTGTGCCATACCCATGAGCAGCTACAAGGTCCAGATGAAGGAATGAAGGCAGCCTAGCTCAAGATATAACTATCACAGCAAGCAAGGGCCGTTGGCTGGCACCCAGCAGGCATCTAAGTCCAACATGTGTTTAAAATCAGGGTCTGACTGCTAGAAATAGGAGCACAGGAATTGCCAGACTGGATCATGCCCAGGGTCCATCTCTGTGGCTGCCCTTGTCCCTGACAGGGACCAGGTGCTGCTGGGAAAGGCACAGGAGACCCTCGAGTGACCCCAAAGCCACAACACCCTGATCCCTGGGCACCTCCTTCCCCTAGTGGGTCCCACTGCAGCTGTCTGCCCCAGCTCTGCTCTGCCTTGTCCCCTCTGTGTGCACTGAGAACATCCAGGCAGGTACCACCACCATGCCTGCACGTCCCGCCATCCGCCTGCCCGTCATCCAGCCAGCCGCGTGCATTCCCGGAGAGAAATAACCGAGGCTGGAGAAAAATGGAAGGTACTTAGGGGAGATTCAAGCTCGCTCTTTCCCTGCCTGCTTTGTGCAGCTCCACGCTCCTGGGGCTCCATCCTTTTATCTCCATGCTTTGTCTACCCTCTTTCACCTGCATGTCCATCCTGATTGTGATGCAATCACTCGGAGAAGGTAGAGGGTGGGGCAGGGATGGAGGATGCTGCCTAGGACATACAGCTCTCTGCTACCCAGGTGATCTTTCCCTAGTGCCAGCACGACCTTAACAGCGAGGTTTCTGGGGCTAATCAAGATCGACGCACAAACAAAACAGCATCTCTACATCTCGCAGCCAGCAGAAAGGGAGAAGCAGATGGGCTAGAGGAGGCAGGGAGCTGCCGCTAAATGGATTGATGGAGAGGCCTTTAAGAGAGATGGATTGGAGAGGGAGCCGCTGGAGGAAAGGGCTGTGGCGGCCACACTGCAAATGGGGCAGGGGCCCAGGGAGATGATGGGAAGGGAGAAAGGCCTGCGAATAACAGATGGATGGACACAAAGACTGGAAGGGAAGAGAGGGACAGATGGACAGGCAATAGAGAGAGTCAGGAGAAGAGAGGGATCTGAACGTAATTAGATTGGATCCAATTATGACAGACTCGATTAGAGCAATATTATGATCAGGAACTTCTGTCGCTATTTGGCTTTTAGGGGGGAACAAAGCCAGAGAGCACGTGTGGAAGGGGGACAAGCAAAGGCGAAGGGAACCAGGAAGGATGAAAGGAAAGGGGCTCCTTGTGAAAGCTGTCAGTGGTGGTAGTGACAGATTGTCTAGTTATCGAGCACCGGGGCCGTCTGTCACCGACTGCTCACAAAACCTGCACTCAATAAAAGCCAGAGAGACAAAGGCGAGAAGAGGAGAGGGGCTATCGGAGCGGAGAGCTTCTGTCACAAGCCAGGCAAGCGTGCCCAGGGCGTGGGGAGAGCTGTGCCGTTCAGGGACCTTCTGTTGTTACCTGGGCACATGCACAGTAAACACAGCTGAGTGTGCAAACACTTGCTGAGCGGTGCTGAGCCTTGCTCAGCCACCTACCCGCATGCACACATACCCTGCGGCCCAAGTTTGCACGTGCACACACTTGTGCGCACACAGCTTGCACAGACAGCCTACACACACACACACCCGCCTTTGTGTGCTGTAATGTAGTGGCCCAAAAAGGCCTTGAGCCCTGGCTTTGCAGGGCATCACCCCCCCAAGTGACGATTAGCAGCCTGCCTGGGTGCTTCTCCAGTGTCGATCCAAATAGCTCTGCTTCCCACTCGCTGCCTGTGAAGAGGCTGGTAGCTGGAGCTCACCCAGCTGAGCATCGCGGTGTGGTCAGAGGGGCCTCGCACCGCCTGTGCGGAGCATCTGAACCTTCGCAGCCAGCTCGTGCTGCAACCATTGGTTGCAAAAGCATGCTGCAAACCAGACAGGATGAAGCTGGCAGCTGCCCCCTCCACAAACTGCACTTGTACACATCTGGACTAAGTGTAATGGCACCAAACGTGACACTGTGCATGGTACGGGATCTCTGATCGCTTGATGCAGGGAACAGCCCGAACAGGCAGGTTTGCTGGGGGAGACTTTGCCATGAATGAGCAGCTGGGTGGTCACAGAGATGTGGGGGAGCCCAGTGCCTTTTGTTCTGCAGAGGGTCCTTGCTGGAGAGATGGGGCACAGTCCCTCCGGTTGCGTGAAGGTACCTGTTGCCAGGGGCAGGAGCAGTAACACCCCCTGGGGTCTTGATCTTCCTGGCGTCATGGTAGGGATGATCCTGAGAGTCTCTCCAACTGAAATGATTCTATGATTCTGGTTGGGGCTGCTCCAGCAGCACAAGGGTTAAAGCTGCCTGTTTTCCCTGACAAGCCCAGGCCAGTGTGGTCCCCAGTGGCTTTGCACAATATGTCGCCTCATCTCCTGCCAAATGCCGCCTCTTCTGGTCTCTTTTCATACCTCGCTGTGCCCTCCCTGCGTGCACATGGGGAGCCCGGGTCAGGTCCCTCCGGCCCTGGCCCACAGCTCCTCTCTCTGCAGCTGATCCCTGAACCTTGTGCATTAAGGTGGGCAAGTCCTGGAGGGCTTCGTCCCCTCGGATGGAAGCGCCGCAGTGGACCCACTCGCGGTCAAGTTGAAGGTATCAAGATGTTTTCGAAAGTTGGCTGTGCTCCCGTCAGTGTTCGCGAGCCTCTTTCTTCTTGAATGATGCTGTGTTGAAAGGGAGGTTCAGGAACTCAGGGGAAACGAGGATTTTCTGCAGGCTCTGGGTTGTGGGCTCCTGCCATTACGAAACCTGCTTGGTTTTGACAGGGAATCCCAGTTTCTCCCAGCTAGCAAGTTAGGCAATTCGGAAGTGAAGAACAAAACTAGAGGGTCTCTTGTTTTCCCTCCCCCAAATCCCGTCAGTTTTTGGACAGCTATAGGATATTTGAAGCTCAGAAGTTCTTGCTGCGGAGGTAGAGAACGAGGTAGCAGCCAAATTCCCAGGGACCAGGGCAGCTCCCTGGGCTGAAAGCTCTGAGCAGGGACCAGGGAAGATTGCAGCCGTGGCGGAGATTGCGGAAGAAAGGTCTTGAGTTTCTCGCTTTGCCATCACCCTCCCACGAGACCCGTGGCTGCGGCTTCGTCTTGCCCTGCTCCCCGGCGCAGCCTTGCCGGCGTTCGTCTCGCCCGCCATGAGCTGGTCGGTGCTGTGAGGCTTTGCACTCAGCCTCAGGGAGGCACCCTGACCCTAGACATTTCTCAGGTACAAAGAGCCACCGTTTTCCAAGCTGAGGGACATCCCCAGGTGAAATCCTCCGTCCCAGCGGTGCAAAATTTGGATGCTGACAGGTAAAGGGGCTTTTGCAATCTCAGCTCTTACCTGCGGGAGGAGGAAGGCTGAAAGTCTTCATCATTCCAAGGCAGCATCAAGGTGACCGTATTGTGGGAAAGGGGAGTGGGTGCTGTGCTTGTGTCACTGGAGAGGGCTGTCCCTGGTTAGTGACCCCTGCCTCGGGGATGAGCCAGGCAGGTGGTGTTCCCTCAGAACGCTGCGCATTGCTCCCTGGGAGAGCCGCGGGGATCCAGGGTGGGATTTTGGAACTGCCAAATCCACAACTTGGGGAAAAGAACTGGAGCAGGGGCCTGCGGAAGGGAGCTGAGACGGGCCTGCTGGCCCAGGTGCTGCCGCGGCCGTGAGGCCAGCGCAGACCGGGCCGGGCGTTCCTGTGGGGAAGCTCTGGCAGCCGGCTCCGCTCCAGCCCTCCCCTCCTCCCTGGGCCCAGCCCGGCAGGATGCCCGGAGCAGCCCAGCATCAGCTGCAGAGAGAGGTGGGGCCCTGCTGGCAGGGGGAGAGAAGCTGGCCCGGGGGTGAGCAGGCGAGGCAGAGCAGGGACAGGCAGCACGCAGCGAGAAATAAATACGAACAGCCCGTCGGGCTCTTGGGGGAGATGGGGGGCCCAGGCGGAGCAAGGCAGTGCGGGAGGAGGGGGACGTGTGTGCGGGGGGATACGGGGTGTGCAACGGTGAAGGGTGTGCGCGTCCATGTGAATTTGTATGCGCTGCTCGCGTGTCCACACGTGAGGCATGATGTGTGCGAAGTGTGCGAGGAGCGCGTGTGTAATGGATGCACGGCGCGCGTTGCATCCAGTGCCCTACCCAGGCGTGCTGTGCATCGTCTGCGCTGGTCTCGGGGCGGATGTGGCTATTGCCACGAGCTCATTAGGCGAATATTGTTTTCTAATCGGTGCCATAGCAATGGCGAGGCGGGCTCTTCGCTGCCACCTGATCCCTCTGCCTTCTCCGCCGCTCGCCCTGCAAACTCCCAAGACCATCTGCCGATCCATGCCACGGGCTGGAGTCCACCCAGGTGCAGATGCCCATCACCTGGGCTTTGCCTTCCGTGCAGGGGAGGGGGAACCAGCCCCCAGGGCCTGGGGGGAAGCACGGGGGGGTGGGCATAACCTCCAGCACTTGGAGGAGGGAAGGAGAGGGTGAAAGTAGGAGCCTCCAGCAAGCAAACTACATGTGGGTCTAAGAGGACACAGAGATGCATATGAGCGGTATGGGGGATGCAGGGATTTACTGATCATGAGGACAAACTGGAGCAGATTTTTGCAAGACAGAGTTTAACAGGAAAATTCAAAATCAGAGAAGGGTGAGAGGCAAAGTCTAACCCACAAAAGAGATCGTTGTTTC
Source organism: Pampusana beccarii (assembly GCA_013399365.1). Lineage (NCBI taxonomy): Eukaryota > Metazoa > Chordata > Aves > Columbiformes > Columbidae > Pampusana > Pampusana beccarii. The sequence goes on from VWYH01001987.1 coordinate 50,128, forward strand.
GTGGTTAAATAGAGGATCAGCATTTCAAAGCAATACCTGTGTATTCTGGGTACTGCTTGCTTTCACTTACTTTCTTTCCTCACTAAACTTTACTACAGGTGAATTTTACAGCAGCTGCTAGGCAGGACCTATGGGATAGTTGCTGCTGCTGGTGGAACCAGTCTGTGGTCTGGGCACCCATCAGTGCTCACCCACCCCGCACACACACCCGCGGACCCGTGCAGCATGCGGCTGTGTGTCCACGGACACGCGTGCCAGCGCCGCACAGACACGCAGCCTGGCTCCCGCACGCACTCACGCCGTGGCAGCAGGAGCTGCGCACCGGGGGGAGCCGCCGGGAAGGCTGTGTCATCAGTCGCACTTCTTCTGCAGACGCTGCTCCTTATCCCACCCCAGCACAGAGACTTGCCTGCCTGCCTGCCTGTCTCTCCTTCTCCCCCTTCCACGTTCGCTCCCATCTCTCTATTTCTCCTTTATGAAATATGCATGGAGAACAGATGTCGCCTTCTCCCGGAGCACCCCCACCCTCCTCCCTCCCTCTCTCCCAGCCCACCACCTCCATCCACCCTCCAGGACCACATCCAACCTCCACCTCCCTCCTCTCCCGGGGGCTCCAACCTCCCGCACAGCCAATGGCATCCCCTTGTTTGACTTTAATATTTATGAGGGGGGGGCACTGGAGTGGCCAATGAGGCAGCCGGGGTCGGACCCGGCGTGCGAGGCTGGGGTGTATATATAGCGCATGGGGCACATGCCTCTTTGGAGTGTCCATCTCAACACACGGTGGCCCACTCCCACTCCTGCTCAAGAAGTAGCATGACCGGGCCCCAAGGCCACCGGGGCTCCCCCTGACCCCCCAGGTCCATCCTGCGGAGCAGGACACCGTGCGCACCCAGAGAAACTTTTTGCCTCCACAATGAACAGATGAGCCAAGCAATTCCTCCCTCCCTGGATTACTTGAGCTTCATCCTGCTGGAAGAGAAAAGCTGGAGCCTGGGAATGGTCATCAGCTTGGGGGTAAGGTGGCTGTCCTGGGGCTGGGTGGACAGTGCTCCTGGATGATCTGTGAGGTTTGATGCTCGAAAATGGAAGCATGGCAGGTGGGGAGAGGGAGAGCGAGATAAGCAGCGTGGTCCGTGTGGGATGGAAGCCCTCTGCACAAAGCTTGCAGGCTCTCTCGGTAAGGGGCTTGACCCTTCTGCTCGCACTCGGTGCGAGGTTTAACACACAAACCCGCCCATGCGTCCTTCGCTTTGGGCTTAGCGGTGGCACATAGGATTTCTGATCAGGAAAAAGAGAAGGAACCTCCGTTCAGATGGCTTTGAAGTGGGCACTAGTCACAGTTTGCACGGCCAGGGAGTCCTCAAAAATTGTCACACTGCTGGTCTGGAGTGCAAGGCAAAGGGCAGGTGAGGAGGTGAGAAGCATTGCTTCCGCTCGGGGGTTTAAGCATTACAGAGGTTTTGCTGAAGGCAGGACTGGAGCAAGTGTAGGTTTAAAGGAGGTTCTTGCAGTGGATTAATTTAGGAAGACGACAGTTTACAGTTCATCTGAAGGAGAGTGAAAGAGCCCCTCAGAGCACAAGCCACCCAGGTGAAGGAAAAGCTTTTTGAGCACTGCACTAACCCAGCAAAGGAAGAGTGGGAGAAGGAGTTTATTTGGGTCCAGTACTGAAACTTGTCTTCATGCAAATGGTCCGGCGTCTCCTGCTGACATCCTTCTGTGACAGAGAACAGAGAGAGACCCCCGTGCAGGACTCCTGCCTCTCGTGTTTGATAAACCTTGAATTCACTCGCAAGGATGCTGAAACAGCAGCAGCGATGTGTCCCACAGCCCATGTCTGACCGGTGAGTGCTTCCTGGGCTGTTCCAGGGCCAGGTCACCATCCCCATCTGCACAAGGTCAAGGAGTTTCTGCAGCCTCTCCTCCACCAGGATGAGAGCGACACGCTCGTGCCTCAGTGCTGGTGTCCTAGGAGGTTGTTTGTCTCCTTCCCTGCCCTGTGCTGAAGCGATGAGGCCAGGCGGCAGCAGAGCTGCTCGGCAGTTTCTTGCTGGGGTGGCTCACCTGCACGTGGACAGCACCTCCAGTGCAGCCCCGGGTGGATGAGACAGAGCCTGAGTTTGCAGAGCAAGAGTAAATATGGCCTGTGGTTTTCAGAGCAGCAGCACCAGGATAAGAGGGAGACAGAAGAGCGGTGAAGAGAGTGCAAGAGATCAAATACAGTTCCCCATCCCCAAGAAGCAGGGGGAGACTATTTAAAGAGAAGCCGCACATGTGAGCGTGATCCTGGGATGTCCGCGCACCAACTCCTTGCCACAGCCCTGGAGCTGAAAGCGCGGAGCTGCCATTGCACGTGTCTGGCTCCAGGGCTGACCTTCCCTCCTTCTCCTGGCCCCGCTGCCCGAGCGCTGCTCCAGGGAGGGGTACTGGGAGCAGAGTGGCACTGCCAGCACGCAGGGAAACCTGGCCGTGACCGCGAGCCTTGACCTGGCCACCGAGGGCTGCTCCAGCTTTCTGGCCAGGTGCAGGTTTGCTTTGGGTGGTGCTCACGAAGGCAGGGCAGGAATGATCTCTCTACCACCGAGCACCAGAAAGGAGATCCTAGGTCTGTGGGAAGGAGACAAGAGCAGAGAGAGAAAAGAAATTAAAGCGGGGGGGGGAATGGAGAAGGTTAAAAAAGTACAGGAGTCACCGCTGTGGCTACAGCAGATGTGGCTGATTCAATAACTTCGTCATGGCTCTTGGTCCCTGGCTGGTTTGTCTCTGGCGCTGATCACAGGGAGAGCAAGTGAAACACGAAACCAAACTCAGTCCTGCTCCAAGGACACTGCAGTTTATTGCAAGCTCAAAGCCTTGAGAAGGCATCTCTGCGGATCCCAAAAGCCACATTTCCATTGGCCCTTCGTCATCTCTGGGCTAAGGGCTGCACAAGAGTAATTTTTAGTTCGGGATACGGGTGGTTTACCGATACTCTCACACACAGCTGTAAGGTTTTGTGTTAGAGCAAAGATGCCCGGGTAATTTTTTTGGTAAAATCTGAGTGTCAGAGTGCAAGGGTGAGTGTGTATGTGTGTGTGTGTGTGCACGCAGAGGTGCCCAACTTTGGGTAGATTTATGAGTGTGGCTGTAAATTATTGTGCATAAATGGATGTCGGATTCTTGCAGAGGAGACTTTGACTGGGACCATTTACACAAATGTGCTGGGAAACATGTCTGTGTGTATAAGTGTACACGTGTGTGTGTACGCATGCAGAGAAACAGCCACGTATGTTGTGGTGGGGTGCTCACAGGGGCTGTGCAGACCTTTCTGTATATGATCTAGTTGAAGATGTCCCTCCTCATTGCAGAGAGCTTGGACTCAGTGAGCTTTGAAGGTCCCTTCCAAACCAAACTATTCTGTGATTCTGTGATGCTGTGATTCTATACACGCTTATGAGGTTCCTTGTGTTCCTTGGGCAGTGCTTCTGCAAATGCACATCAAGGGCTCTGCTCCCTGCCAGTATTTTAAAGCAGGCTGTGGACTATTTCTCCCCAGTCACTGCCTGTCTGTATTTGTTTAGTTTCCATTTCTCAGTTGTATGGCTCATTACAGGCTTGTCAGGCCTGGGAGAGGTAATATGTTGTACATCTCTGCCTGGCCACCTTCCCAGGCTGCCGTTGCTTCCAGCAGCAGCGTTTCCCCGTATGAAGTTTGTTCCCTTTCCTCTGCTCCACCCCAGCCCTTCCCCTGCTTGGCGGGGGGAAAAGACGCGCCTGCGGCACATCTGCCTTTCCCAGACCTGCTCCCGGTATGCTGGAGGCATCTGTGCCAGCCTGGGAGCCCCCGTGAGCCTGTGCCGCCCTGTGTGCCAGAGCTGCGCAGGGGAGGCGGCAGGGGGAGAAGGGAGAGGAGAGGCGGCTTTCCCAGACGGCAGCACAGCATCCTGGAGGGAACAGGGAGCCAGCGTCTATTTGGTCACATCAAGCAAAGCAGCTGTGTTGGGTTCCATATGTCGGGGGTGCCAGGATCCATGACATACGGGCTCATTTACTATACAATAAGCTCCCCGCTTCCTCTCGCCTCCGCAGTCTGTTTTTCCCCTTCGCTCATCCACCACCTGTCATCTCTCTGGAGAGCCAGGAGAAATGGCTTCCACCTTCTTCCAGACCCATCCCACTGGCTCCATCGCCCTCAACTGGGGACCCGGCGCCCTGTCCCAGCCTGGCGGGCTGTCCCCTGCTCTGGCGGGGGCCGATGCCACAGGGCAGGTGGAGCAAAGAGCCCTCATGCTCTCTAGCTCTGTCTCTTGTGTCTGCCAAGAGCCAGGCAGTACTGAGAGCCCCTGTACTTCTGTTTTCTAGAGCTCACGGGAGGAGTTCAGCTCTGACACCTGACGGCTCCGAAACTGGGTCCTGCCACAGCTGCACAGAAGAGCCTATGGTCTCTGCGCCTGTGCACGCAGAGGATATCTATTTATTTATTTTATTCATATGCATCCTGCCACCTTTCTTACATTATTTATTGTGAAAGTTGTCACCCACCCTACAAGTTCTCCACGGAAAATTTTAAAATTCCCTTGCAGAGAGTGTGTGTGATGAGGAGGAAGAGGAGGAGAATAACCAGGGGCTTGCTGTGAGCCTGAAACCTTCTCTTTAAAGTGCAGCAGATTTGCTTTGACGTCGTGCCTGGGTCGGTCTGTCCTCCTGACGTACCGCATCTCTGAAGCGTCTGTCCCTCTGTCCAGCCTTCTTCCACGAAGATGATGCTCAATTCGGACCAGACAGAGATCGACCTGCCCCCGACGCACTCCGAGTCCGAGTCCGTCTTCAGCGACTGCGGCCGCACGGGCAGCACGGAGGACACCGGTGGCGTTGGCTTGTGCTCCCAGTCCCGGACAGCTGAGACGGGTGATGCTGTGAAGAAAGACCTGCAGCACCTGAGTCGGGAGGAACGTCGGCGCCGGCGCCGTGCCACAGCCAAATACCGGACAGCCCACGCCACGCGGGAGCGCATCCGTGTCGAGGCCTTCAACATGGCCTTCGCTGAGCTGCGCAAGCTGCTGCCCACCCTGCCACCCGACAAGAAGCTCTCCAAGATTGAGATCCTCCGCCTGGCCATCTGCTACATCTCCTACCTGAACCACGTGCTGGATGTCTGAGCCACCCAGCCTGCGTCTGTCTGTCTGTCTATCTGCCTGCCACCTGAACAGGGCGTCTGAGCCAAGGGCTCGAGTCCGTCTGTCCATCTATGACCTAAACCACATGTTAGGCACCTGAACTACTGTGCCTGTGTTCATCCATCTGCTCAAATGCACCAAGTCCCCAGCTGTCTGCTCTGCTCTCTATCTAAGTTCTGTATTTCCCCACCAGCAAGCCTCCGTCCATCTGTCTGTCCATCCTGACTGAGTCAGGATGGATGTTTGGTCCATCAGCCATCTCTGTCCTGCTGTATCTGCCACCTGAAGATTGTGCTGGCCGTCTTGTGCTCCCAACTTCTGTCTGTCCTTCTGCTGCACATCCCGCTGATACTGCCTACAGGGTCCTGAGCCCACATCCGTCAGGCTGTCCACTGTGTCCACTCCCTGAGCCCAAGTCTGTCTGTGTGTCAGTTCTTTTGTACGAGCCACAAAAAACTGGACCTGTGAAACACAGCAGCGCCAAGCAGCCCCGTGGTCCTGTCCGTCTGTCTGTCTGTGCTTTTGGGTTCCAGCCACCCCACTAGCATGGCCAGTCCGGGCATTTTGCCTGTTTGCTGCTGCTCTGCCCCTGGCATCGTGCTGGGAGCGTAAAGGCCGACATCAGGACCGTCCTCTCTGCAGAGGGAACACAGCCCAGGAACATCCCTGGGCACAGAGCGGCTGCTTGGTGTTCACTCTGGCTTTTCACACCCCAAAAGGAAGCACAAAGCGGGGTGCAGACCTGTCAGGACCTGGCCACGCTTCCTGTGGACGACGGCGGCAGGTTCCCAGAGAGGCGTGCTCGCTGTGCTGCCCGTGAAGTCCCTGCAGCCGCACTGGTCCCAGGCCAGAGCAGCACCCGGGGTCTCACCGAGCCCCTCAGTTGCACGGTCTGGGCTCCCCAAACCTCAGCATGCTGCTTCCCTGCCCCACGCGTCCCGACCTTCACTGCCTGACCCTCCTTTGCACAACGAGCGTGAAGCCGCAGCCCAGGGGCATCAGTGCTCCCAGTGCAGCACTTCATCCCTCCCCACTCCCCCCAGTTCTGTGCTCCTGGTGAAAAAAGCCTGAGTGGGGGTCACAAGTGTGGGGAGGAAGTGCGGGGGAACATGGTGTTCAGCTCCCCCAGCACCCTGTCCCTCCTCCGCAGCGCAGCCAGTGCTGCTGGGACTCCTGTGCAAAGGGGTCCCCCCTGTCTACACCAGTATGGCGCTGGTGCAGTGCGACCTTTCGCGGCGTGTGCTCTGCTGGGGTAAACTGCACTTTACCTGCGACTCGCAGGGCAGAGGGTTGGAGAGGGGAGGAAGTGGGCACGGCCCCCAGCCCAGCCCTTTGCCCAGCGTCCAGCAGGCGGGGCTCTCCCCAGCCCCCCTGAACGTGGATCAGCACTTTGGGAAAGGGAAGGCAGAGCCGAGCGGCCTCTTCTCCAGCAAGGGCACGCTGAGGCTGGGGGAAGCTCGTTGCAAGAACGAATGTTTTGCCTTGCTTTTCGGGTGTCCGTTTGGTTTAAGAGTTAATTTTGCACTGGCAGTGGCAAGAGCACAAGCAGAACATGGATGGAGGACCAGGACCATGCAGAAACTGCAAAGCCCCAGCCTGACCCACGGCACTAAGCCTCGCCATGAGACGGGCGGTGGCGTGGGACACAGGGTGGGTGCTGGGGGTGATGGATTTGGATGTGCCAGAGGTGAAACATTTGTGGTGAGAGGGTCCGTGCCGTGTTCCGTGAATGCCAGCAAACCCCCAGAGCACGAGCAGGGAGTCCTCTGCGCTCCCACCCTCTGCTTTGTGCCCTCCCAAGGCGTTTGCTGCTGCCCACGCTGAGTGTCCGAGCCCCGCAAACCCCAGCTGGGCTTCCCGGCACCTCATGGGCCTCGCAGCTCCATCCCACCCCGTCTCCGCGCTGCCCCCAGCGATGCTTCGCTCCGTACCTCACTTTCCCCCTCCCCATAAAAGCGGGGAGAACGATCACTACCTCTGTCTAGCAAGGACTTGCCAGTGAATATGGGATCCCCGAGGGTCGGAGCATCCATCCCCGCTGCCAGCTCACCTGTCACCGCACGGCTCAGTGGGGCGGGAAAACAGAGCAGGTCAGCCCATCCTTCCCCTCCACCCACCAGCCACGTCTCTGTGCCACGAGGATATTTATTGAATTAATTTATTGATAAATGTTATTATTTATTTTACTGTGTTGTGCACTTTTTGGAAAGGAAAACTAGAAAATAGGCGAACAAACAACAAAAAAGTAATGATCATGGTGAAAAAACAACTAATTAGCCCGCCCTTGTATGCGGTGTGCCCCGGCGTGTATTCGTCTTGACTGTTCAGACTGTGCAAGGATTTATTATTTATGAGTTGACAAGGAAGTTGGGAAGGGGGAAATTAATTAAACTGCCAGCAAAAGGAAGATCTTGAACTTGGACTGCCCAGCTTCTCTTTTTTCTTTTCTTTTAATCTTATTTCTAACTGTGTCTTCCTTGCACTGTTCAGCGGTGGCCGCAGATGTGATGGAGTTGATGGCTGTGGCCGTGCCTGTGAACGGGGTGGGTGCGAGGGAGAGCATGACCCTCCACTCTGGCCAGGGGACCAGGATGTGTCCTCTGGGCACTCGCAGAGTCTTACCAGCACTGGCCAGGCTCAGGCTCATGGCACACGCTGTGTCTTGACCTTTCCCTGGGCCTGCAGTCACCAGTTGAGCCCAGCTTGGTTATGCTGGGACAAGCAAACCCCGAATGTCCCAGTCCTGCTGGTGACAGCAGAGAGATGAGGACATCTGGTCCAGGTATCAGCATCTCCGGACATGCCCAGTAATCCCTCTCTCCTGCATTTCCCTGGGAAGTCAGTGTGGCCTTGGCTACGAAGTCACCCGTCGCTTGACCGAACCCCTGGCAGAACCCCCGCGGTCCCCTCCGCCCCCACCAGCCCTCCCCCCTCTCCCAGTCGCCCCTGCGAACCCCCAGCCCTCTCCCTGCATCCTCAGCCCATCCCAACCTAAGCAGGGAAGCAAGTTAGCAGCTCTTCTCCTTTGTCTGTGCCGCTCCCGCGCATCCCTGGGGGCCGGTTGCAGCTGTTCGCTGATTTGTTCCAAATTTCTTCATATAATCAATTGGCCTCGGCTGCAGCTCAGCTCAGCAGAGATGTGTCAAAGGGGAAATAATAAATGTGGGGGAGGGAGCAGGGAGACTCTGCAGCATCAGGCTGAAGGGGCAGTCGTGGCTGACAAGGTGCGGGAGGGGACCTGGGCACTGCCTTTTTGTCCCGTCTCGGGGATTTCTCCCTGGTGTTCACCCCTTGGGATGCATCATGTCCTTGCCGCCTGCACCCAGACCCAGCTCTGCTCCCACCCCCCCTGTGCTGGCCGTCTCCATCCCACCCCTGGTTGCCGGTGCTCTGGGAGGTGGTAATCGGGTTTGGGCAGCACGAGTCCCCAAACCTCAGCAGGGCCCGTTGTTCCGGCTGCCAGCCCCAGCCCTGACATATGGTCCTCATTGTGCCGTGCACAATGGAAACACTTCATGCTAATTTAGATGCTGGTTCTGGCCTCACTGTCATCTCCGACAGATTGGGTCCCTCGCCTGTTCTTTGTGTACGTAGGCAGGCAGGGTAACAGGCAGGGCAACGAGCAGGGTAAGGGGCAGCTCGGCTCATCCTCCACCTTCCTGGGCATTTTCACAGATGCTTCCCAGCTCTTTCCCTGTTCCCACAGCTATTTCCTTCTTTCTATCTCTCCTTCCCTTAGGATGAGAGGAAATGGCCTCAAGTTGCGCCAGGGAAGGTTCAGATTGGATATTGGGAACAATTTATTCCTGGAAAGGGCTGTGGGGCATTGGAACAGGCTGCCCAGGGCAGTGCTGGAGTCACCATCCCTGGAGGGGTTGAGCAGAGATGAGGTTCTCAGGACATGGGGCAGTGCCAGGGGTGGGTTATGGTTGGACTCAATGAGCTTGAGGGGCTTTTCCAACCAAAATGATGCAATGATGCTATGATTTTCCATGCACATCTCCACCTCTCCATCCCTTCCCCAGCCTCTGGAGGATGCTGGTCCTCGTACACGGGTAGGTGTATGCAAGAGGAATGTTTCACAGTGGTTTTTCATTTGAAAAATACCCATGGAAAATTGTCCTGAAAATGCAGAAAAACAGAGGTGCGTGAAACTGCTTGGCTGCCTCTGCCCGGTGGCATTTCTGTGTCCCCGCCCCAGGGACAATGAGGTGGAGATGGCTGCAGGCCCTGTTCTGTGTCCCTTCCTCCTCCAAAAAGAAGTAGCTGGGTCAGGATATGATGCCCTGGGTTGGGAAGGGGGAAGGACCCTCCCTTGTCTCGGCCCTCTGCCCCAGGGCCAGGCAGCCTGCCCTGCCCTGGTCCCTCGGGAGATGTCACCGTGGGCAGCAGCTGTGTCCCCAGCTCTCCTGTGTGGGGAGGCAGTGCCATCTGCTGGGTCCCTGCATGCTCACACCAGACCCACGTCACTTCCCAGCCGGGGAGCCCTGTCCCTGGCAGCCATGCCCTGGAGCATCCCTGTCCCCTGCGAACCATAACCTGCAGCTCTCAGGCAGGGCTGGGACTGCGACCGGCATAAGGGACAAAGGCAAACGGTGCCTGTATGCCCATGTGTGGGACCTTCCCAAAAGCATCTTCCATGACCCATCATTTTAAATGCTTATTTCATGCTTGCTTTAGAGCACAAGGGACCCCCGAGGCTGTGATGTCGATCAGAGAAGGGCAGCTGAGAGAGACATGCCCTTGCCCAAAAGGGCCGACAGTTGCAGGAGGGAGATTGTGTATCTGTTCCCTTCTTTTACAAGATACGGAGCAGGAACTAATGATGCCTCGCGTACCAGAGATAAAGAGCCTGTCTGGACAGAGACCGGAGTCAGGGGTGAGGGCATGCGGTGGGGCAGTGGTTGCAGTTTGGGACCCGCGTGTCCTCCCAGGCAGGGTCCGCAGCATGTGGCACTGGGAGAGGAGGAGGGATCTGGTGCGATCCTGACCCAGGGCTTGCAGACAGGTCAGACAAACCTCTGTGGGGATGGGTCAGATGCTGCTGATACTGCCTGGGGCAGGGAGAGCGTAACGACCCTGCACGCTGCTTCCAGGACCTCCTAATCTCCGTAATTATCTGCCTGGAGCCTCTGCCCCACTCCTGCAGAGCGGGAAGCCCAGCCATGGTGCCTTGGGACTGATTGGTGTCACACCTGCCCGGGATCTGGTTGGTAGTGTGTGGGGTGGTGGTTGGCTCTGGGCAAAGAGAGGGGATGCAGCTGCCCCCACTCTGCTCAGAAAGGTGTACGAGGACTTTGCAAGGGCTCTGGGTCTTCCCTGCTCTGCGGAAGGTCATTTCCAAGAACAAGGCGAAACAGAGCTGGTTCTGGGGACTCCTTCATCCGCAGGAGATGGATGGGGGGCACCCAGCACCCTGTGCAGTGCTACCCCAGGTGCTCCACGCAGCACAGGGCCCTTCGCAAAACTGGGCTGGCTCTTCTGGCCTGAAAACAGGCCGCGGAGGGAGGGGACCATACCTGTAAACCACAAGGTGGAGCAATGCAGCCCTTCCCAGATGGCAAGGAAGCTCCAGCAATCCCAGCTGGCCAGGAATGAGCTCCAAGGGCCCATTAATCACTCGGAGCCAGAGCGAGAGGACAGCCCGGGGCAGCTGGCTGCAGGGGAGCCAGCACTGGGCAGTGACCCCCAGTCCCTGCTGGGTCACAAGGTCCCAAATCCGGCCACAGCTCCTGCACCCCCAGGGTTACACCTCAAGTCTGCTCCAGTGACTCACACAACCCACTGACCCAGGTGAAAAGAGGGGGCAGTGACACCCCCAGCTCTGTACCAGGAGCCAGGGGACCAGCACAGGCAGGGATTCACCTCCATTCGGTCTCTGTGGCCAATGCAGGATGCAGCATCACATCTCCTTGCCGTGTCGTAGGTGGAGGCAGAGAGGGACCTGAGGAATGAGAAGGAACAACCACAAGTTGTGCCAGGGAAGGTTCAGAGTGGATATAAGGAAAAATTTCTTCCTGGGAAGAGTTGTGAAACAGCCCAGGGCAGTGGTTGAGTCACCATCCCTGGAGATGTTTAAAAGACATGTAGATGAGGTTCTTAGGGACGTGGCTTAGTGACAGCGTTGGGTTAATGGTTGGACTCCATGATCTTCGGGGTCTCTTCCAACCAAAATGATTCTCTGATTCTAAGCAGCTCTGAGGCTGCTCAAGTTGCCCCAGGGAACAGGCTGGAGCTGAGCCCGCTGCCAACTGCTGAGACATAGCGGAATAAGTGTCACCAGCAGAGCTGCGCGGGATGCCCGAGGCTGAAGCCGCAACTATGGTGGCTAAACAGGCTCCTCCATGAGAGCTGAGACCCTCGATAAAAAAGGAGGGACAAGCTGGCCAGACTTGGGGGTCCCTCCCAAGGTGGCCCAAGCTCCATCCTCCAGCTGACAGCCCCAGCCACCTTTTTCAGCTCTCACCAACCTGAGCCTGGACTTCGCATTTCTGGGTGCTGTGGAGGGGACGTTGCCAGACGCCGCTGTCAGGTGGCACCTGCGCCTACGGGGCACACGATGGCGAGGGGTGACCCAGAGGGACCCAAAATACACGGGCTGAGCTGTGCCAGGGCTCAGGCAGGGCAGAACCCTCCAGCCTGGCTAAGCCTAGTGCTAATGTTAACCTAGCTCGCGCCAACGCCTCCTCCCCATTAAGGGAAACAAGCCTTTTAAATCCGGCCTATGGCCTGCTCCGGAAGGAGAGCGCCGCACGCCATTGGACAGCGCGGGGCGGGTGGGCCCGGCCCATTCCCAGCCTCGCTCATTGATATAAAGCGCCCGGCGGCACCGCCTGGCTCTTCCAGGCAACTCTGCGACCCCCTCCGTGGAGTGTCCCGCGCGTGGGCTTTGCCCCCGAAATGGGGAGATCCAGCTTTGCGTGGGTGTCCCTGGGGGGCAGGAGCGATTGGGCGCCCACGCTTTGTGAGCGGGGCTGCGAGTGGCCTGTGAGCGCACAGGCTCCTTCCCACGGGCCCTGCTGGGTGAGGGGATGATGCTGAGCCCTGAGACCCCCACCAGGGACCCCCGGCCACTGGGTCCATCTTTGCCAGCCCCTCTGGCTCCCTCCCTGCGAACGGAAGGTCTGCAGGCGTGTGCTGAGCTGCTGGCCCATGTGCTCCCTCTCTGCTCCCTGTGCGTCCCTTGTCCTTGAGGTGCAGGCCTGGGGGGAGCTGGGAGAGCAGGTGGGGGGCTCCCAGGTGCTCCCACCCAGCCTGGTGTGGCAGGAGCCCAACTGGAGTGGAGGTTTGGGGCTGATCGTCCAGCACTGGGAAGGTCCTATGTGCCATGACCTGTTCCTGGGCTGAGCCAGGACATCCCAGCTGTGGGGGTGACAGACAGACCCTCCCCCTGGGCACACTGAGGAACACAGCCAGACCCGGGCAACTGGGTTTTATGGGGGTTCAAGAGCCAAGGGGAGCTGCATGTTCACATCATTACCCTCACCCCAAAACACCTAGGCCTGGCACAAAGGTGGGAGCAGGAGCATGACCCCCACGGGCTGTTACCCCGCCGGGGGCACCTCTGCCAGGGCAACAGCTCCTGCCCCCAAAGCCGCTCCTGCCTGAGTGCAGAGAGGCACCTGGGGGTACAGTGAGCCTCTTGGGGGCCTCCTGTGACCCCACCGACTGCTGAGGCTGGGGGAGACTCCAGCAGCGCAGAACCCTGAACCGCACCATGCCCACATCCCCAGCAGCAGGGACCCCCTCCAGGGCGCCCCCCCACTATCCCCACCATCCTTATTCCGAAAGCCCCGGCTGAGTGTTGAGGATCGGGGGAGCGGGTGGGATCCCCGGAGCCGGGGTCCTGCAGGTAGGGGGTGGGGATGAAGCCGGGGCTTGCCGGTTTTCCCCCCGCCTTTCGCCAGACAATGGCCCCGGAGGGGCGCCGGGAGCGCGGAGCGGAGACAATGGGCGGGCGCGGGGGGAGCGGCCGGGAACAGCGGCGGGGCGGGCGGGGGCTGCCGGCCCGGGGC
>VWYH01001987.1:63368-96006 GCA_013399365.1 Pampusana beccarii
GCCGCCGCCGCCGCCGCAGCAGCAGCCCCGGGATTTTGGTGCGGGGGGGGGGTTGACGCGCACAAAGGTGCGGCGGCGATGGTGAGTGCGGGGGGAAGAAGCGGGGGGGATGCGGGGGGAGCGGGGCGGCCCCGCAGCAGCGCGGGGGGGAGCGGGGCCGGGCTCGGCGCGTCCCCGCAGGAGGGGCCTGGGAAGCCGGGGATTTTCCTGGGCCGGCAGCCAGGCGGGGAGCGGCTGTTCGGCGAGCCCCCCTGCCGGGAGTGCCCGCTGCGTGGTACGAGGGGGTCCCGGGGTGGGGGGGGGTGGTTGCGGTGCCGGGTTCCCTGGGCGGGGGCTGCTGAGGATGCACCCGGGCATGGGCCCCGCTCCCAGCGTGCTGGTTGCTCCCTTCTCGCAGGGCTCCGCTGGCCCTCGGGAGCCTCCCTGGGGGGCGACGCAGTGGGGCCGGGTCTCCCCCGGTTGCACCAGTGCCCGTGGCTTTTTCATTCTGCAGCGGGCATGCTCATACTGGAGTTTACTGGTCAAGCTGCTCTGTTGTGGTCAACCAGCCCTTGGCCTTCGAGCCCTTTGTGCCCAGCATGGGTGGGCACAGGGTTTTCTCCCTGCCTGCAACCCCTGCGAGCAGAAGGGCGACCGCAGCAGCGGCCAGCCTCTCCGCGGGCAAGGGTGGGCGCTTCCGGGCTGTCCGCACCAATACCGCCCTGTGCCAGGGCTGGGGCGCTGCCGGTGGGCGCGGGGACGTGATGCTCCTGCCGGATCTGCAGGACCTGCGGGGCAGGGTCTGGCTCCGCCAGCACACTCACCTGCTCTGGGAGAGCCCCGGCCGGATTCTGATCCGGTTTATCTTGGTCCTGTCCTGGCAGAGCGCCCTGAGCTGGCGGGGAGTTCCCTCCACTCTACAGCGAGCACGAGCTCAGACATCCAGACATCGGCCCTGCTGCTCTGTCTGGGCTGAGAGGCTTTATTTCCTTGGGAGAGGGCGTAGAGCCTGTTCCCCCTGCAGGCCGTGGTATAATAACTGAGGCAGAGGTTTAAAAAAAAAAAAAAAAAAAGAGTTAAATATTATCTTCATGGAGCCTCTGGGGATGGCTGTTGCTTAATCACAGCAGTTCGGCATTGTGTTGGGACCGAGCTGGGCTCTGAGGCCGCCTGAGTCAGATGTGATCTCCGACCAGCCGGGTTTCTCCTGTGTATTTACACTGCCATTGTGCTGGGGTGGGGAAGCTCGGGATGAGCCTGGCTGATTTAATTAGCAGACGACTACGTTGGAGCTGGTGATGGCTCCTTGCCTGGCTGTTGGACTGTGGGGTGGCCGTCGGCTTGGTCGGTTTAGGGGTGCGGGTCACTGGGTCCGGTGGGCAACCCTTTTTCTGGAGACATGGCCCCAAGGATGGGCATAGGGCTGGGGACACCAGCTGCCTGTCCCCATGCTCCTTCTGGGCTCCCTTCAGCCGTTTGAATGGTCAAATGTGGTTTCTTGTTCTCATCAGCTCACAGACAATGGGACCGGAGGGGGCTCGGGAGAAGGCAGGGAGCCCCTCACCCTGGCATCACGCAGGACTGAATCAACCCCAGGTCCTTTGGTCTGAGCTAACTTTAGATTTTTGGTCCTGTCTTTTGAGAGCTGGTGTGGCTGACAGATGCTTTATGGCTTCATTGTCTGGCTGGGATGCTTGGGAGGAGGCCTTGGAGGAAACCACAGGGCTTCGCTGCCCGTCCCCAGCTGCCCCTGGGCGAGTGCCAGCAATGGAGCAGTGGGTGCTCAGACTCACGGCCGTCGTGGCACAGGGGTGCCGGCGTGACACCTGAGTCCCCGTGGGACCGGCCACCAAAGCTGGGCACCGCATGAAGGGATTTTTTGTTCCCTTGTGCCCTCCAAAGGCGTTTTGCACCTCGGGCTGAGCCCAGCTTTACCTCAGGCGTCGCACTTGCTGTGTGAACGCAGTCACCCTGCTCCACGTCTCTCCACGGACAGATCCCGGCTCTGCGCTGCTTTTCCAGGCTCCGAGGGGCAGATAATGCTGTCTGCCCACTGCAGCCTGGCAGGATTTAGGAGGGTTAAATCCACAGCTGACAACAGAGTTATGATCGATCTACAAGCACAGTCATTTACACTGTGAGTATCCCTTTGGGGTGGGAACTGGCCTTTTGGGGTGTCGCTGCAGTTCCTTGGAGATGCTCTTGGAGAATGCACTGAAATCCAAGTAACGGCCGAAGCTGCAAGCGCGGACCTCTGCGCCTCTTTGGCTCGTGGTGCTTGCGACCGCCTGAGAAGCAGCCCACAACACTCGCGTTTGTGTCCTCCTCTGCCCCCGGGTGACCATAGGTTTGTCACTTCTTGCCGTCACCCCACTCGAGGTGCCGCTGGTGGGGCCAGCGGTGTGCTGGGTGTCGTGGTGCCGTCCCACTGCTGCCCGGATCTGGCACCGGAAACCGCGCGGGCCAAGCTGCCGCTCGTCTTCCCGGGGATCCCTGAGCACTTCCAGTGAGCTCGGGCCGAGGGGGACGGGGGCTGTGGGGACACGGGGTGAGGGCTGAGCCCCTCTGAGCCCTGGGGTGGGCCGGAAGGAGCTGGCGGGTGCCTGGGAGAGTGGCCGGCTGTAGGGCTGGGGTTAGGATCCCTTGGTGCCGGCACAGTTTGCAATGCAAATAGCTTTCTCTTTGCATCCGGCCCCGTTCTCATGCAAATCCTTCTGGGTTTTTGTACATTTTTTTTTCTTCCTCTGGTTCAAGATCTTGGTGCAGTGATTTTCACCTGTGCGGCTGGCACATCCCTGCCACCTGATGTGGCTGCGACCTCCGTCACTCCCGGACACGCAGCGGGATCGAAATGCTGGGTGACAGGCGGGGCTTTGTCCCCATGTCACACAGTGGGACTTCCCTGCTGGAGGAAACTTGGTGGGACTGGGTGCTGGAGGGGCCGGGCGTTCCTGTGGATATTGTAACAATCCCAAGTGATTGTAATTAAAGCTGGCAGTTTGGAAGGGATATTAAACCTTCTGCATCCAAGCTGACGCTGAGCAATTTGAGAGCAGAATGGGACCCCATGGGGGAGGTGGATTAAGCCGCTCGGGCTTCCCATGGGCCTTTCCCACAGCCCCCTGAAGCACCTGGTTGTGCCAGCGGACCAAAAAATTGGAAGTTTGTGGATTCCCCCTGGTGGTGGCATCTGCTGGGGTGACGGGGGAGCCAGGGCAGCCGCTCTCCCAGCCCGGTGTGGGGGACTTGTCCCTGGGTGGGAGCGGAGCAGCCTCTGGACAAGGGACTTGCCCTGAGCTGGCTGTGAAGCCTGTGAGCTCCATGAGGAGCTGCGGGGCTGGGTATGGCCCCAGGGTGGAAAAGTTGGTGTTTGTCCTTCCGGAGTGGGCGTGCAAACAGGGAGGGCAGCGAATTACCTTGGTGGCCTCTCCCCAGCTCCTTGGTAGATGATGCACGACTGATGCTTGGGGCTTGAATGGATGTGGCAGAAGGGGGGCAGATCTGCTTTGCCCCCCAGCTCCTCCCTGGGCAGCCTGTGTCCCCCCGCTCCAAGCAGGGATGCCCACCGGGCACCCGCCTTCTGTGCTTTGCCGGTCACCTGTGGGCACCCAGTGCCGGCAGCTGCCTTGGCTCCCCAGAATTTGGTGCATACAGGAGATATGGCTGCGTCCCCCCCGCCCCGGGCAGCGCGGGGCTCGGGGGCCGGTGGCCAGCGGGGGACCAAGGCGGTGGCCGGCGGGGGAAGGTGCCTATTGTGTGGAGGCAACAAGGCGTGTTTGTGTAGCCAAGCAAGCAAATGTGCCGGGTACTGGGCTTGGCTCAGCCCTGTGCTGGGGCCGGGAGGTGCCTCCCGTTCCCAGGCAGGGAAGGAGTCGGGTTCGGAAGCGTCACGGCGATACACGGCGTCCCCACGGTGGGGATCGCTGCTCAGGGGTCCCTGGGTCAACCCCCCCCGGTGTCGGTGTGGCAAGGGAGGACACCCCGAAAGTTACGGTGTGAGGCAGGGCCAAGGCTCGCGTTAGCCTTCCTGCCTGGCCATGAACTCCGGTTTGTGTCGTGCCTCAGTTTCCTCATCTCTGTCATGGGCAGAGCCATGCTTTCAGCTCTCCTGGGCTTATTGGGAGGACAAACAGCGGTGGAGTGATGTTCCAGGACCCCAGGGTCCTCCTGACCCACTCCGTGACTTGGTTTCCCAGTTGCTGCAATGCTCATTGGGTCGAACAGGAGAACACCTGCACAGATGTGCCCGAGCTGATGTTTTTTTCTGCTCCGGCTTGACTCAGCAGCGGGAAGCCAGCCATCGCCAGTGTGCGGAGGGCTGCATTCGCACCCCTCTCCCGACCGCATTAGAGTGTCCTGACTTAACACTGGTATTTGTTTAACTGCACTAGAGTTAACAGTGCTGGAAGAAAAACACCGGTGGTGTAAATGGCGGGCACCAGCGCTGCAGTTCCATCCTTGTCCTGGCGGTGCAGGGGTGCGGGCGCACAGTCCCTCGGGAAGCAGCTGGCACAGGTTGGTTGTTGATGGCTGTTCCCGACGTCCCCTTGGGACCGCGGTCCCACCTGGCTGAGCTCTGGCGTGGGGGCTCGCGGCTGGTTCGGTCCCAGCCCTCTTGGCTGGGACAGGGGTTGCTCAGCCGTCGGTTTTTCCCTCTGCCCTTTGCTCCAAGTGTGTTTTTCTCCAGCCAACGCTGTGCCCAGCTCTCAGAAGGTCTCGGTGCTGAAGCAAGCGGGGTGGCAGCCGGGTGCTGCCCGTCCGAGGGACACCCTGCCATACCGGGGTGGGAGGAGAGGGTTTCCCTCTCAGGATTTGCCCTGGGGCTGTTTGAAACAAGAAAGCTTTCTCAACTAGAAAGGCTGAGAGCTTTTTTATTTTTGAGCATTTGAATGTAAAAGAGGGTTTGTTTTTTGAGGTTCATGGGCTCAAAGGCGGGCGAGATGGCAGCAGCGTTTGTTCTGACCGTCCCGAAGGCCCCGCCGAGCTCTCTCTGCTCTGAACCCTCTGATGTGCTCCAGCATCGTCCCGAGAAGCCATCCAGTCCGGACTTGAAGATGTAAAGAGATGGCAAATCCTCTCCTCCCCTGGGGAGTTTGTTCTGATGGTTAATCACCTCGCTATTAAAACAATGTGAATTTTCCTCCTCGTTTGCATGCGGCTGGGTCTTGCTCCCAGCCCTTGGCGGTTTTTCCACGTCTCCACGGGCTCTGTAAGGTGAGGCTGCTTCTCCTGGAGATGAGGAACCGTTTCCAGCCTCTCCACCTGAGCGCCTTGTGCTGCTGAACCGGCTCTCCCCACTCTGCCGGGCAAACCATCAAAAAAATTCCCTTTCTTCCTTGCTGAAGCAGTCGAGTTGCTCAGTCGGCACCGGAGCAGCTGTGGGATGGGTGAGGAGCTCCCAGCTCCAGCAGCCTGCTTGATGTACAAATTAATCTGGCGAAACTCCTGGGTTGGGGGTTTATCCCCATGCCAGCCCTTTGCTGGGGGGAAGGTTCAGCCGCTCTTGTGGGGGTGAGACGGAGGGTCCTCATCGTCCAGAGCCCAGCCCTGGTCTGAGTCTGGAGGTTGCTTCTGGTTCACAAAGCATCTTTCTGTATATTGGAAATTAGGAACAATTTCTTCCCAAAAGGGTTGTTGGGAGTTGGAACAGGTTGCCCAGGGCAGTGGTGGAGTTGCCGTCCCTGGTTGAACGGATGGAGATGAGGTTCTCAGGGACAGAGGTTAGTGCCAGTGTTGGGTTAACGATTGGACTCGACGATCTTTAAGGGCTTTTCCAACCAAAACAGTTATCTGAAGCTATCTGTGTGCGCCAGGGACACCAGGCTCCTGATTTCCTTCTCTCTTGCTTCCCCCAGCCTGCGCGCAGACCCCTAGCCCGGCTGCCTGTCCCGTGAGTGGCCCCGATGCGCAGCCCCCTCCAGCGCCCGCCAGCTCGGTGCCGTCCCCGCCGGCGGCTCAGGATGCCCCGGGTGCCTCGGTGACCGCGGGGACGGGGGACAGTGCCCGCCTGCGGCTGCCGCAACCCGACCTGTGCTGCCCCGCCGGTGAGTCCCCCTGCGTCTGTCCCCTGCCCCAGTATCCATGCGCTGTTGCTGTCAATGGACCGGACTGGGGACAAGTGTGTCCTTTTGCCATCGCCCCGTCGTCGTTCCCAGCAGAAACCCGATCCCCGGCTGCAAACAAAGCCCAGAAGAGGAGGGCTGGCAGGAGGTTTTGGGGGGGCACAGGGGGGTCCTTTCTCTCCCCGTCCCTTCCCCCATTGCTCATTGCTCGCTGGGGATGCCGGGACGAGCTCTGGGCCCTGTTGCCATCTCCTAGACAACGGGCGTGAGGGGGCGCTTTTGTTTCCATAGTGATAAATGTGTGAGCATCCAGCATCTGGGACAAAAGGATCCCCTGCTGCCCCCTTTTTCACCTCCTCAACCCCATCTTCCCTTTCCCTGAGGCCTTGGAAAAGAGGCCAAAAGACATTTGGGTTTTATTTGGTCGAAATGGCATTTCTGTGGCAACCCAGCGTGGACCCATCCCCAAACACAGTCAGCATGGCCCCCTGGCGTGCAGCCCTTTGGGGCGGTGCTGGCTCAGAGCGGGGGTTCAGGGCTCTGAGCAGCCCCCAACCCCCCCCAGCACCCATAGGGTGAGGACAGAAGAATTTGGCAGGACCCCTGCCGCAGCATCCAGCGCACGTCGGGCAGCGCGATGCCCCCACTGCCGCCCCGCCGGTGGTTCCCGTCCCTCCCCGGGTCCCCTCACAGCTGGCGTCACAGGCCCAGGCAAGCAGTGTTGCGGCTGTAAGTAGCTCACGAGTCCCTCAGGACAGTGGGGTGACACGGGCTGGGACCCCAGAGACAACCAATGCGGTACCCAGCTCCCGCCTGCATCCCTCAAGCCGTTCCCCGAGGTCTCAGTGCCTTGTGCCATCTGGCCGGGTTTGAAACAAGGTGATATTTTCCCAGCCCAGCGGAGATCTGACGCCGCAGGTAGGTGTAGGTGGGTGTCATGTGCATGTGCGTATATATTTATATGAGCCTGGGCCTACAAACGCCTGTAATGGGAGCTTGGGGTTGGCAGACAGCAACGTGGCAGCCGTGAGTCAGTGGCGCAGAGTGATGGTGTCTGCTCTGAGCCAGCTGGGCGATGGCAACCAGTCCCCAGTCCCATCCTCAGAGCCGCCGCTGTGGCTCCCAGCGGCCTGGAGGCTCCCCAGTTCCCCCAGCAAACCCGAAGCTCTCCCCAGTTCGCGCTGCCGGTGTGAGCGGAGCCGGCACACAGCGATGCTCCTCGGCGGAGCAGGACTCTCGCGCCCATCGCCCGACTCGGTGCTGGGAAACGTGTCCAGGCAGCGCCCCGCTCTGCGAGATGGGCCTGAAACGTTGCCTGCACCCAATTATCCACTCCTTTCCTTTTTTGGCCCCCACCCTAGGTGCTCTTGGCAGTTAAAATAATGATCGTGATATTAATTAAAGCGTAAATCACACGAAACAGAAGCAAATTGTGCCGCATTGTTAATAAAGGGGAAGGCGGCCGTCCCAGACTCGGCTCAGTCATGGGATAAAACAGAAAATGCCCCAGAGAGTCCTAAATTCCCTTTCCCTGCTGAAGTCCCACCACCGTTTGCCACCAGGGCTGGATGGAGGAGTGGGGCGGGTGGTGTGCGAGGGGATACTGCTGCTCACCCTTCACTTCCCCTCCACAGGCGGGCGAGCCGTTTTCTCCTGAGACGAGCCCAACCAGGTGATCAAAATAGAGTCCCTCAAGGTGACGGTTGACTTCTTGAAGGTGCCCCTGGGCCTGAAGAAGCCCCCTCTGAAGGAGGCCCTGGCCGCTGTCCCGGGGCCGGGGAGAGCCAAGCCATTCGGTGTGGAGCGGCACAAGTCCCGGCGCTGCGACACCATGGACAATGAGTCCCAGTACTCGGGATATTCCTACAAATCTGGGCACTCCCGCAGCTCCCGCAAGCACAGGTGAGGGTTCCGTGCATGCCCGGGGGGGTCCTGTGGCTCCAGTGGGTGCTGCCACCCCGGTGCACCCACCTTCTCCCATCTCTGCCTTCAAGGGACCGTCGGGACCGGCATCGCTCCAAAAGCCGGGATGGGAGCCGTGGGGACAAGTCAGTGACCATCCAAGCACCGGGCGAGCCCTTGTTGGACAACGAGTCCACCCGGGGGGACGAGAGGGTGAGTTGGGCGGGGGCAGAGATGGGGTCGGCCTCTCAGCCCCGCCACGGGGATGCTGCTGAGGGTGGGAGCTGCGGGCGGAGCGTGGGGGCTCCCGGCATGCCTGGTGTTCCCCGGCAGAGCAGTCAAGCTGGTTGGGCAGGCCCTGGGCTGCTGGCGGCTCCGCCGGGCGCCGGCGGGGAGGGCGGGCAGGCAGCAGGGGTGCGGATGAAAGGGGACTGTCTGTCAGGGTGCCCCGTGGGAGCAGCTGGGGTGGACACGGGCTGCCCAGGGTGGAAGATGCCCTGGGGATCTGCTGCCTGGGGATCCAAACTCTGGGGATCCAAACCCTGGGGATCCACTCCCTGGGGATTGGCTCCAGCTCCTCGCTCGGTGCCCCCAGGGCGATGCCGGCTCGGCCGTGCCAAAGCGTTAATAACCCCAGGAGGATCCTGCGCCTCGTCCCTCCACCAGCCACCCCAGCCCCGTGCTCCCATGAGGTCCCTCGGTGCAAGCGGCAGCAGGGGCAGTGCTGCTGTGCCCCCTGCGCTGGGCGCTGGAGCCCAGTCCCCAGCTTTAATCATCTCCCAGCCACCTACACAGGCAGCTCTGGCTCCTTTCATCTTCCCCCGCCGAGAAGGCAGTGCCAGCAGAGGCCGGGTTTGCGGGTGGCGGCTGAGCCATCCCAGTCCAGCTGCAGGCGGAGCGAAGCGACAGCATCGTGGGTTCACCTGGGGACGGACTGGATAGGAAGTGGCCCTCCCGGACCCTCCTCTGCTCCCCGTTCCTCTGGAAAGCCCCAGGCTGTGGCTTTAGTTTGATGTTTAGGATTAAATTGCTGGCTTTCCTGCAGAAATTGTAGGGGAAAAAGATACACTGTGGTAAACTGCCAGTTTTCGGGGATGCTGACGTGCTATAAAACAGAATGTAGGAGTCTGAGTGAGCGGACAGACAGATGGACAGACCTGGGGTGGCGTTTTCAGCAGCTGCGGTGCAACGCTTCTCCCTTCACTGAAACTGGTTTTAGCTGGGAAGGAATCGAAAGGGGATGATTTGTTTCTGCACCACTTGGCTTGAGGAAGGGGTTTCGGAGGCGGTGGTAGGCCTGCGCGGTGCTCAGAGTTGCCGAATCAGCGGTGACTTTGTCCTGCCCGGTGCTGGAGGTGGCAGCGCCTGCCCGTGCGGTGGCAGCGAGGGCGTGTTGGGACGGCAGCTGACGTGTTTGCTCCGGCCCCGCTAGCGAGGGGGTTTGCCTGGGAGCAGGATGCTTCCGACTTCCAAAGCTGCTCTTACCGCTGCCGGAGAGGGGGAGCAAGGCACGGAACCGCCAGTGGGGGTTTCGTGGAGGGTGGCAGCCAAATCATTGTGTGCCCCCGCTCCAGGCTGCAGTTTCTGCCAATGAAATGGGGGTGACGGTGCCAGGCATTGAGGTTTGGTGGATGGGAGATGCCGGGGTTGGGTTGGGGAGGCACAGAGCCATCCCTCCGTGTAACCCTCCCATCTGCCTCTCCCCAGGATGACAACTGGGGCGAGACCACGACGGTGGTGACGGGGACGTCGGAGCACAGCATCTCGCATGATGACATCACCCGCATCACCAAGGACATGGAGGACAGTGCCCACCTGGACTGCTCGCGGCACCTGGGTGTCTCGCTGGCGGCGGCACTGGCGCTGCTGGCCTTCGTCACCCCCCTTGCCTTCATGGTCCTGCCCCAGCTGCTGTGGCGGGAGGAGCTGGAGCCCTGCGGGACCCCCTGTGAGGGGCTCTTCATCTCCGTGGCCTTCAAACTCCTCATCCTCCTGCTGGGTAGCTGGGCTCTTTTCTTCCGTCGCCCCAAAGCCTTCTTCCCTCGCATCTTCGTCTTCCGAGCGTTGCTCATGGTGCTCGTCTTCCTCCTCGTCGTTTCCTACTGGCTTTTCTACGGGGTGCGGATCCTGGACTCCCGGGAGCGGAACTACCAGGGGGTGGTGCAGTACACGGTCTCGCTGGTGGACGCTCTGCTCTTTGTGCACTACCTGGCTGTGGTGCTGCTGGAGCTGCGGCAGCTCCAGCCCCAGTTCACCCTCAAGGCCGTCCGCTCCGCAGACGGGGCCAGCCGCTTCTACAACGTTGGCCACCTCAGGTGCGGGGGTGCTGGGAGGTGGGGTCTTGTGTTTGTGGGTGCGCTCGAGGTTTGTGTGACCATGGGGTGCTTGCGTGTCCCACGTGTGAGTGCGTATTCATCTGTTCGCATGGGTGTTGGTGCATGTGCACGTCCATATGTGTCCATGGATTTGTGCATGTGCACTCCCATGCCAAGAAAGGCCTTGAGGTGCTGGAGCGAGTGGAGAGAAGGGAACGGAGCTGGGGAAGGGGCTGGAGCACAAGTGTGATGGGAGCGGCTGAGGGAGCTGGGGGTTCAGCTGGAGAACAGGAGCTGAGGGGAGACCTTCTGATCTCTGAACTGCCTGAAAGGAGCTTGGAGCCAGGGGGGTCGGGCTCTGCTCCCCAGGAACAAGCGCCAGGAGCAGAGGAAACGGCCTCAAGTNAGGGTCTTTTCCAACCAAAATGATTCTGCTTCTACATGGGCACGTGCACATACATACAGCATATGCACTGATACATGTCCACATGCATACGTGTTTGTATATTGAGGCATGTGCACGTGCATTTGAGCACACACACTTGTGTGTGCAGGTGCATGTGTGTACATCCATGCGTATGTTCACGAGTGGGTGCACCCACACTGCTCCCCTCCCTGGCACCCAGCACCCGCCAGCCAAAGGAGCTGCACGCGTGCCTCGTGGCGGGCACAGCTCCCTTCCTTCTGTGGGACAGGACGTCCCCGTCCCCGCAGTGCCGCGTGCTGTCTCTCTGTCCCTCCCCGTCCTGCCCACCTATGTGTGCCCCTTGCCGTGGCGTGGTGCTCACGGTTCTCTGTGCACCCCCCGCCCGGCTGCCTCTCCCTGCAGCATCCAGCGAGCGGCCGTGTGGATCC
Source organism: Pampusana beccarii (assembly GCA_013399365.1). NCBI lineage: Eukaryota > Metazoa > Chordata > Aves > Columbiformes > Columbidae > Pampusana > Pampusana beccarii. Next base: position 74,482 of record VWYH01001987.1, read on the forward strand.
TGGAGAACTATTACCACGATTTCCCAGTCTACAACCCTGCCCTCCTCAACCTGCCAAAATCCGTCCTGTCCAAGAAAATGTCCGGGTTTAAAGTCTATTCCCTTGGCGAGGGTGAGTTCCCCCTTCACCTGGCTTCTCCTCTTGTTTTCTCTTCTCCTTCCCTTCTCCATCCCCATGTTTTCCCCTCGGGAGGCTCCTCCTGACTCCGGAGAGCCCACAGTGGGATCATCGCAGCCTGGCCGAGGGGCAAGGGGAGCGTCAGGCACCTCACAGCCCACCAAACCACCTCTAACCTCACCCTTTTCCCTGCAGAAAACACGACGAACAACTCCACAGGCCAGTCCCGGGCTGTCATCGCAGCAGCCGCCCGGAGGCGCGACAACAGCCACAACGAGTATTACTACGAGGAGGCCGAGCACGAGCGCAGGGTGCGGAAACGCCGTGCCAGGTACAGGGCTGGCGGCGGGGACCGGGTGCCCCATTGCCACTCCCTTTGGGGTGCACAGGACCGCTCCCTGAGGACCTTGGGGGCTTCCCAGGGGGTGTCCACCTCTACCACCCCCAAAACAAGGTACCCGCTTTCTTGGGGAAGCACATCTTTGTCGGGCATTGGAACAGGCTGCCCAGGGTATCCCTGGAGGGGTTGAGCAGACGCAGAGATGAGGTTCTCAGGGACATGGGTTAGGGCCAGGGGTGGGTTAATGGCTGGACTCGATGATCTTGAGGCTCTTTTCCAACCAAAATGAGTCTACGATTCTATGATTGTACGCCTGGTTGTTGAGTAGCGTGGCCAGATCTCCCCCAGAACTGTTGTGGGGTGGAAGCTGGGTTCCTGCCACCATAGGTGGGCAGGCAGCGAGCGGCTCGCGCCCCAGCCCCAGGGGATCTGCAGCCTGTGGCTGGACTCTGCCCTGCTGCAGTCCCATCCGCGGTTTGTCCTGCTGGCAGGCTGGTGGTAGCGGTGGAAGAAGCCTTCACCCACATCAAGCGGCTGCAGGAGGAGGACCAGAAGAACCCCCGAGAGATCATGGACCCCCGGGAAGCGGCGCAGGCCATCTTCGCCTCCATGGCCCGGGCCATGCAGAAGTACCTGCGCACCACCAAGCAGCAGCCCTACCACACCATGGAGAGCATCCTGCAGCACCTCGAGTTCTGCATCACCCACGACATGACGCCCAAGGTGCGCAGGGTGGGACGGGTCCCCAGGTTCTTGGTCCAGAAGGTGAGGACTTGGGTGGGATTTTTACCCCACTGTGTGAGAGCTTCTCCACTGAGAGGACAAGGGGCTGGGGTATATAGCCAGAAAAGCGGGTGTAACCCCGAGGGAGCAACGTGCGGCGATGGGAAGCATCTGAGCGGGGATGTTTTTCCTGCAGGACCTGCCAAGCAACTTGAGGCTGCAAAAAAAAAAAAAAATAGGCCGAGCTGTAGGTAGGTGACGTTCACATGTCCTTTCCTTCTTCCAGGCGTTCCTTGAGCGGTACCTGACGGCAGGACCCACCATCCAGTACCACAAGGACCGCTGGCTGGCCAAGCAGTGGACGCTGGTCAGTGAGGAGCCGGTGACAAATGGCCTGAAAGATGGGGTGGTCTTTGTGCTGAAGCGCCAGGACTTCAGCCTTGTGGTGAGCACCAAGAAGATCCCGTTCTTCAAGCTCTCAGAGGAGTTTGTGGACCCCAAGTCACACAAGTTCGTCATGAGGCTGCAGTCAGAGACTTCTGTGTGAGCTGAAGAGGGATGGAGAAGGGTTGGGGGCAAGGGGGAAAGCCCTCTCCAGACCCCCCGTCTCGTCCTCCCCATCTCCACCGGGGCTCCGGGAGGCTGCGACTCGAGGGCAGAACTGCGGTGGGCGCTGGGACGCAGCACCCGTGCCTGGCTCCATCACCCACCCACGACCACTCACCCTCTGCCTGGGCTCAGCCTCCGCCAGGGTGGGCTGAGCCCATTCGTCCTCCTCCTCCTCCTCCTTGAAACCCAGATCCTTGTAGCAACCCCCTAGAAGGTGCAGCCGGTGGAGGACAGCTGCACGGCCAGGAGGGAGACAGTGTTTTGGTGCCGTAACTCAAGGGCTAAACTCTACGTTCTCTTCACCAGCATCTTCAAGCACCATCAGGTCCCAAGGACCTTCTGCACTCACCCGTTTTCTACCTGGTGACTGTCCCGGCTCTGGCCTTAAACTGCTGCCCAGCATTTGGGGCTGGTTTTTAATCCTAGAGACTTTTTGGGGGGAGGATTTTGCAAACACCTCCGCGACCCATGGCTGCTATGAAAACCTCCCCTGGCACCCAAGAAACCAGAGCGGCGACGCAGGAATGTCCTCGCCTCTCCGCTGATGGTTTCTACACTCAGCTCTTAACAAAAGCAAGCAAAAAATCTGTGTTTTAAGCTGTTGCCCTGCTCCCGAGGCGATCTGTGTCCCTGCTCTCAGCAGCATCCCCATGGCGTGGTTGGAGCTGTGGCCGTGGGTTGCAGGAAGAGCAGCTTAAAATGTCTCTGGGGCTCCAACCCTGGACTTGGAGCCAGCGGGGTGAGTGACAGAAGGGTTTCCTCACGAGGATGACGAGGGCTGGTGGCTCATGGAGGTCCTTAATTAACGTCCCAGGGTGGCAAGTGGCCGGTGGTGATACCACGAGCAGGGGCTGACTCGCTGTCGGGGATGCAAAAGCTTTTGCCTTCCCCTGGTTTTGTTAGGGTCACAAATACCTCACGGATTTATTCTGATTTTTTTTTTCGTTAGCCCTCTGGATCCTGCCATCCAGCCAGGCCGGGGGTCTCGTGGTGTCCCAGGGGGGTTGTGACTGGGCAGGGTGGGGTTCTTTGGTCATGGGAGCTGCCAAATTTCATCCCGGGGAGGCATGTGGTTTTACTGGATTTTGATTTATTTGTGTCCTGAGCACTAAAAAGGGCTGAGTTTGTGGGGAGCAATGATGCTGCACGGCCTCAGGCCACAGGCGCCACGCTACAGGGGCTGGGGGGCTTCCCCAGTAAGTACCAGGAGCAAAATCAAGGAGCTGGAGGGGTCCTGTGGGGTCTGTCCCCATCCGGGCAACACGTCGTTCCGGGCTGACTTGCCCGATTTCCAGGAAATCACTGTTTTTCAGGAGTTTCTAACCCCTCTCTGCTGCCTCCTTTGTCTTCCAGCCTCTCGAGGTTGAAGGACCCAGGTTTCACCCCCCAGTTTTCCCCGCTCCATCAGTGCTGCTGCCTCTGAGAGTCCATTTTTGGTGTGTTTTACTGCAGAAAAGACTTGCGTGAGTGCGAGCGGATGGGTCGACCGGGGAGGGGGGATTTTCCACTTGGATTTTAAGAAGAATAAACCCTTTTTCATTCATTTTTGGGTTTGTTTTTGTTTTGATTTGTTTTGTTTTTNATATATATATTTCTTTTTTAATATATAAAAAGCTTGTTTTTACAGTTTGCAGTGGATTGAAGCGTTACAGCAGTGTTAGGAAGTTTTGTTGGTTGGTTTTGGTTTATTTTTTCATAGAGGAGCTGAAATTGTACTTTTTTTTTTAAAAAAAAAAATAAAATAAACCCATTTGACTTTTTTTTTTTTTTTTTTTAAAAAAAAAAATAAAATAATACTATTTTATTTTTTTTTTTTTTTTTTTTTTTTTTAATTTCATCTTCCAACATCCAATGAGAGAAACTCCTCCTGCCCTTGGAGGATGCTCAAAGCAGGATGAAGGCTCAGGGGTTTTGGGGGATCATGGATTTAGGGTCTGTGGGGCCAAGAATTTGGGGTTTATGGTGGCCAAGAGTTTGGGGTCTAGAGGGTCATGGTTTTGTGATTTGGGGGGTCAAGGGCTTGGGATTCGTAGGATGGTAGATTTAGGGTCTATGGGGCTTAGGGTTTGTGGGACCAAGGATTTGAGATTTATGGGACAGATAACTTGGAATCTAGTGGGGCCGAGGGCTTGGGCTTTATGGGGCCAAGGGTTTGTGATCTGTGGGGACAAGGATTTGGGCTTCATGGGGCCAAGTGTTTTGAATCTGTGAGATCAAGGGTTTGGGGTTGATAGGGCCAAAGATTTGGAATTTACAGGGGCCAATGGCTTGAGGGAAAACAATTTGGGGTTTATGGAGCCAAGTGTTTTGGATCTGTGAGGTCAAGGGTTTGGGCTTTATAGGGCCAAAGATTTGGAATTTATGAGGGCCAAGGTTTTGGTGGACCAAGGATTTGGGGTTTATGGGGGTGAAGGGGTTTGGTGGTGCCATGGCTTGGGGTGAGCTAGCAGAGAAGTGCCCAAACCCTCCCTGGGGTGGGGACGAGTCTCAGGCCCTTTGCTGGGGAGCACACCCTCCCTCCAGGCACAGCTCCCGCTCCCCCCTTGCACATCTGCCGCCTGCAGTTGCTGTGGAGGCAGCGGATGTGCTGACACCTGCCCAGCACCCACCTGCACCCCCCAGCAGCTCAGGGGCTTGTTTGGGATCCCCTTATGACAACAGCAGCGCTGATTCACTGGGACATGGTGTCAGCATTTCCTTTGGCTTTTACACCTTTCCTCCCCCTCATCTCAGCCCTGGACCCCCCCCACCCTGTATCCTGTCGCAGGAAGATGTGTGCTGTGGGCGAGGGGAAACTGAGGCACGTCAGTGGCAGCCACGAGCTGCCTGCAGTGCGTGCACGGATGGAGCTGGGGGGGTTTCCGGACCCCTGGTGAGCCATGTTGGGGCTCAGGGTCAGTCTTCCCTCCCAGCTCCTCATTTACCCAGGGATGTTCGTTCCTCTCCCAGGCCACATTAACCATGGGAGGTTTGGGGCTCCCTGGGGTGTTTATTTCCAGCCCTCACCCCATCTTTGCCCAGCGACGAGTTTTACATTTACCTGACAAGCCCCTGGGCCTGAAGCCAGGGGGTTATTTCAATCCTGTGTGTTTGGGTTTTTTTTCCCTCCATGAATAACCAAGCAGCACAAGAAATTCCTTCCTCCAGCCCCCATGGCAGCTTCTCACCCTCTGTGTGAAGCAGAGGGAAAAGTGACAACTGTCACAGAAAAAACCCTTTAACGGAAAGGGCTGTGGGGCGTTGGAACAGGCTGCCCAGGGCAGTGGTGGAGTCACCATCCCTGGGGGGGCTGGACAGATGTGGAGACGAGGTTCTCAGGGACATGAGGCAGTGCCAGGGGTGGGTTAAGGGTTGGACTGGATGATCTTGAGGGTCTCTTCCAACTGGAATGATGCCATTATTCAAATTGGGGTGACTGGGGGAGGCTGCCCGTCCCAACAGAGAAAGTCCAGGGGTTGTGGGGTGAAATCCTGCTTTATTGACTCAGCCATGCCCTCCGCAGGTGCATTGAACCTTCATCCTCGCACACAGGGCACATGTGTGGCCACATCCCACACGGGTCCCTGTCCCACACGTGTCCCTGTTCCTCTGGGATTCAGGCATATGCTCCAGCAACCACAGGAAGGGCAGAGGTGGCACAAAGATGCTCGTGGCCTCCAGCCCCCACATGGTCCCTGGGCAGGAGCATCATCCCCGTGCTGTCCCTTGGGGGCAGCCTTGCGCTCCTTGGGGGTGTCTGGAAGCCACTAGTTCCCCCAGGACCCCTCAGTCAGCCCCCGGCTCCCCAGGACAGCAGGGACCACCAGCAGCTGTGAGGGTGTCGGGCTGGAGAGAAGCAAAATCAGGTGCTGGGGGGGCGGGGGGCGGTTACAAACCCTCCACGGGGACCTGCACAGCCTGGAGGGCCGAGGCCTCAGCTGGCAGCTCCCCCCTCCACCGGGCACTGGGGTGAAATACCTGGGGTGGCACTGGGGGGCCCGGCTCACAGAAGTTGGTTTCGGTGTCCTCTGGGGGTTTCTCCAGCCCCTTTCTCTCCTCCTGCAAGAGAAGCAGCTCAAGGACCCATCTGAGCATCCTCATCACCCACCACCACTGCACCCCACTGCTGTGGTGGATGGGGAAACGAAGTCACAGCTTAGGGTTTGGCCAAAGCCATGCAGGGTTAGAAAGCAGCTCTCAACCTACCACCCACTCCCCAGCTTGTACTTTGCTGGCGAGAGGACCCCCATTGGCTGGGCTCACCTGGGGAGCAGGAATTATCGGGGTGGTGTCTTGGATAGGGAGTGGGTCCAGGGCTCCCAAATCTGCAACACAATGAGATGTGAATCCCAGCACAGTTAGCGATGGGATAACACAACGCCCTGGCCTCGCAGCCAACCCTCCACTTGGGCTATCTCTCACCTGAAGAGTCACTGGCGGGGGCGACTTGGTCCTGGCTCCCTGCGGGCCAGGGCAGACACAGGTGTTACACCAGCGGGGCCAAATGAGCTCCGCCAAAAGCCCAGCAAGACCCCCCGGTAAGAGGGCAGCAGCAGGGGAATAAGCAGGCGAGCTTTTGGTTTTGCTTTGCAGGAGCAGAAAAAAAAAAGCTTGACACCGAGGTTTGTGTTAAAGCAGAGAAGGAGAAGCCTCCCCCAGGGAAGAAGGGCAGAGCTGGCAGCAAGAGATGCAAAATGAAGCAGGAAAGTCCAGACTTCTGGACTTTTAAAGCCAGATCTATGCAAGGGGGAACTGTCCCTATGGGGCTAAGCTGGAGATGGCCTCTTGTTGGTGTGAGGGCCTTATCCTGCCCCCCCCCAGCATAAAGGCAGACCTCCCCCCCCCGCCCCTGGCATCGAGCTGCACAAGAATAACTGACTTTTTGCCGCACTTGCCACTGCTTTGAGGATGTGGGCTACAGGATGGCTGCCCCCCCTTTCCTGCTAAGCCAGCTTGGGGCTGGGTGAAGCTGTGAGATACCGGTGCCCTGGTGGGGTGCTCACCTTCCCCCTTTTTCCGCTGGTAGGTGAAGAAGAGCACGAGCAGAGCAACGACCACAAAAATGACAGGGGACCAGTACCTGATGGGAACAGCTGACGTGTTTTCTACGGGAAAAGACAGAAGATGAGGGCTTTCTGCCCATAAAAGCAGCTGGGGGGGGGGGTGTTTCCTGGCACTGGGGGTCTCTGTGGGATGCAGGACCCTCCAGGGTGGTGGCACATTTCCAAGCCACATCTATTCCTTTGTCCACGGCACTCACGTGTTTTGTTCTCTGTGGTGCCTGCTTGTGTTGGCACGAGGGTGGTAACAGGGAGCTCAGTCACCAGAGGAGTCGGGGTGGCTGTTGGCCATGTTGTCAGCTTGCCTTCATCCCCAGTGGTTGTGGTGGGGTCTCCCATGGTCTCTGGAACATGATGACCCTTTGTGGTGCTTTGATGCCTCAGCTCTTCTCCATTGAGGGCTAAAGCTGGAAACAAGGGTCATTATTCATGTTAATGCCTCCCTAAAGCAGAACTGCCCTTGAGGAGCAGGAATGGAGCTGCAGAGCCAGGGGCTGCACTGGCCCCACCACGGTCCTGCACCGGGGATGGCTGGAAACACAAGGCAGGAGCAAGAAACAGCAAACCCGTGTCCTGCCGTCTTCAAGTGAGCTTGGGTGGAGATGTGGGGCTGGAGGGCCAGCACCTGAGTGGGCTGGTGGGTGCTAGCAGGTGCTGCTGGCTCACACCCAGCTGGGACACCAAAGCAGCCCATCGCACACCACCCCCCGGCATGGCCCTGCGGAGACAAACCCCCACTATCGAAGAAGGTACTAATGGGGAGGCAGAACCGAGGGCTGGTTGGAAGTCATGCAGATGGCACCACACTGAGCTGCTGGAGGTTGGGCAACTGGCAGTGGTGCTAGCACAGACGGGTGCTCTGCCGTAGCAAAATAGGGTCCCCAAGCAAACCAGTCTGCAGCCACCTACGGTTCTGGCCATGTAGGGGGCTGAGTGGTCAGCAAGCGTCCTTAACACTTGGCCAGCAGAGGGCTGGGCAGGAGCAGGGGAGCCCAGGGTGCTGGTTTGGGGCCCAGCTTGGTGGAGGGAGAGGCCAGGAAACCCCAATCCTTCCCCCCACCCAAGCCAAGCAATAGAGCAGGCAGCTCTGAGCCTTGCTGCCCATGAAATGGCCAGGTGAGCATCCTGCCCTGCCACGGAATATCTCCTGGGAAGGCATTGAGGCTTTGCACCCACTTGCCTTCACACCGCCCCTTCCTCCTCCTCTCTCCAACACCACAGTTGTGGGGAGTGCCTGGACCCCACACCATCCCCCTGGCCGCACTCACCATCTCCAGAGCAGAGCACGGCGAAGCAGAACCACATTGTCCTCACGCTGCTTGGCTCCATCCTCCTCTGCTCCACCGAGCTCTCCACCACTGCTCCCTCTCGCAACGTCTTCCTTCCCCTTTTTGCCCCACCAACGGCTTCCTGTGAGCTCAAAAGTGTTGGCACTGAAATAGGGTGATTAATGGCCAGAAACCAACTTGGGACACCATTTCTGGGGTGAGGGATGGAGCCCTGTCAGCCGTTGGCATGGTAGAAGGACAAGGTGATGATCCAGCACTATCCTGGCTCCGTTCAGGCCAGTTCCTGCTGCCATCACCACCTTGTCCAGGTTGGCGACTGGAGTTACAAGAAGAGATTTGGTGCCACGTAGACAAATCCTTTGGTAAAACATGTAACCCACTGAGGTATATATTTTTAATTGAGCAGCATGAATTTGAGGAACTCAAAATCAAGCCTGTCACATACTGTGAAAACACAGAGAACAAACTAATTACTCCATGGGCTCGTCAGTAAATTACTGTTTTCACCCAAAATAACATGCAGACAGAAACTGAGCTCAGATGTGTCTTGCATTTTTATTCCACTAGCTCCTAGAGGGCTCTACTGTGCCTGGAACTTCAAAGAAATCTCTGGTTTCATCCCTGAATAATTTACTATCTGCACAGACAGGACAAAGAGCAAGCGGAAGCGGCACGCATGGGAAGAGGCATCCCTGCGCAGGCATCATCTGTCTGTCTGGCAGCGCTGGAAAATTGATGCAAATGTGTGTGTTCTGCTCAGTTGACTGCTCTGGGCAGGACGAGGGAGAAGGGAGGGTGGGGAAGCGTCCCCGGAACCCAGGTCCCTGTGGGTCCCAGCTCGGAGTGAACCCAGGCAGATCCTGCTGGGATGCAGCCATGGCCAGCCTGTGCAGCATCTCTGCATCCCTCAGGACTCGGAGACCTGCTCTCCTCCCTAAAGGTCTGCTGCGAAGCCACCTCATTGCAGCCACAGCACCTTACATCCAAATATTTCATCCAAGAATAAAAGCCTCATATACAAACACAACAAAGGAATGGAGATGCATGGCACCAGCCATGTTCCTTTTCCTGCTTTCCCTTGAGCCTGGACCACCTCCTGCCCCCCGACCACTGCGTGGCCCTGCAGCATCTCCGAGGACCACAAGTGCATCCACAGCATAAAGTGATGCTGAAGCACGGTGCAGGGCTTCAAGGTTTGGAAGGTCCCTTGCAGGCCCAGAAGCAATGAGCACCAGGGAAGCATCATCGAGCACTGGGGAAGCAGCCGGCAGCACCAAAACCGCAGGAGCTGTGTGTGTGCACCGGAGCAAAGGCACGTGTGTTTCCTTTTGCAGCTTTCTACCGCCAAGTGTTATTTTTGCTTTCTCTTGGTTTAGCAACCAAACAAAGGAGACGAAGTATTTACCAAGTTTAAAAGTATAACAAAAAGAAAGATATTTAAAAGGACTTTTAAGAAACGCCTTGAGTTTTGCTGTCCTCTTGTCCTGAGGCTCCGCAGTGCAAGGTGCTGCAGAGTGAATCCCAGCAGCATTGTCTCACGTCCTTGCACTGGGAGGGTTGGGTTTGCAACCGCAGTTTTGGTCCACATTCCTTGGTCTGGTCGGAGAGGGCAGAAAAATGAGCTCAAACCCCATGGGGATGCCAAAACACTGGTAAAGCTTCTGTGCCAGACAAGCCTGCACTTACGGGATGCTTCCATCCTCACATCGATGGCCAAGGACCACTGCCAGCAGCCAAAACAGAGACACCAGCCATGGGGAGGGAAGGGGGGATGCTGCAGTCCTATAGGCTGGGGCCCAGCGGAGCAGAGCACCATGCTCAGAGCAGGCTGACGGGTGCACTGGAGCCACGCCGGGGCTGTGCTGCAGGGTCTGGCTAGCAGACCGACGAATAGGGGCTTTTCTCATCCTGCTTCTGGCACGCCAACATACTGTTGCTCATCTTCTCATCATCCGTCTGTAAGTGCAAAGGGACAAAAGCTTTGTTTGGGCCCATGGGAGCCAACCCTTCCATTGGCAAGAGGGAAGGGACCCGCGGGTTTGGCTTGAAGCTCTGGACACTGAGAAAGCCCAGTGAAGACCCATCTGTCCCCATCCCTTGCTCCAGGGGTTATGTCTCTCACCCTGAGTTTTTGCCCATCTCTTTCCTTGGTGCTGGAGTCCCTCCAGGGGAGATGGCCACAAACAGCAACTCACCTGGGCCAGAGCTTGGATGGTGGAATAGATGGTTTTGGAGTTCTCCACACCAGCGGCCAGAGTCTGCTTTGAGTTGTCTTGCTGTGCATTAGAGCAACTCCGCAGGTGCACCTAGAGAAAAGATTTTTAAAAGTGTTTCCAGGGTTCAGAGCTAGCAAACGGATCTTAAAGCTTAGGTGGGCCAAAGAAACCCAAGTTTGGTGGGGCTGGGAACGGAGACCCTGGTGATGCATCAGGACGTGCAGGCAGGTGGCTGTGCTGGCTGCTTTTGGGCAAGTCCCAGCGCTGGCATGCGCCCCTTTAACTTCCCAGGAGGATCTAGCAGACAAACCCCGGGGGTTGTCCAGCTGCTGTCCTTCCTCCCCAGGCCATCCCCGTCCCGTGTGGGGACCCCCGGTGGTGCAGCCTGGTCCAGCCACATACCTGGAAGACGGGACTGAGCCTGTGCAAACTCACCTCTTGGTAAGGGCCGACTTGGGCGTACACCGTGGAGTACCCTGCTCCGGCCTCTGCAAGGAGAAAAAAGCAGAGGGTCAGTGAGGGGGCAGGTTGCCGCATTTGGTAAGGGGCTGTTGGATGACCCGCAGTACAAGCCGTTGGATGACCTGCAGTGCTGCTGGGATGCTCCTCACTGAGGACTGGAGGGAATCCCATCTTAAAGTGTGCTGAGCTCAGGCGAAAGCCCAGCTTTGCAGGAGCTGCAGCCCCTCAGAGCTGCTGGAGGTGTTTGCTGTGGGTCTGTGTCAAGGGGATCATTGCTTCTCATCCCACTGTCCCTCCTGCCCTGGCCACTGCAGGAGCGAGGCTCTTGCTTTCAGCTCAAAGGACAGCAGTAAAAAAGGACTTGCTAGTAAAAATCAAGTTTTTATGTATAAATACAAGATCTCCAGCTGCTTTTGAAGGGTGATATGCATTTGTCTCTCCTTCATATATGGCCATCGTTGCAGCAAGTGTTGGCATCAGGTTGGTCTCTGGCTCCTCAGAGTGAGGAGAGAGGATTTAAATCCTTCATAATCCCATTTTTGGGTTAAAATTTCATTTGAAGTGTTGCTGCCAGCCCCAGAGAGGAACAACCATGCAGGTTTCAGCCCATGCAGAGAGGAGTGCTTTGGGGAGAGGTTTTTGCCTGTGGTTCCTAATGGAAGAGCTTGATCCAAATTATCAGCCTGTAGTCCTGGTGCTGGGTGCGCCTTGACATCCCGCTTGGCACATGCAAAACATGAGTCAGGAACTTCCCCATTCAAGACAGCTTTATTTCAGCTTATGGAAACAACAAAACATGCACATAAAAAAAAAACCCAAGAAAGTCAGTGAGATCTCTGCTTGGCATTGGCTCAGTTGTACCAGCAATGGGCACAGCATATCCCATTGCAAAACAGTCCTGAACATCAGGGAGAGGAGAAGGGAACTGGTACAGGGGTTTCTTCTTCCACTGGGTTTCTAAGCCGGACTCACACACTGAACCCCCGAGTCTACTGGAGCTGATCACGAAGCAATGCCAAGGGTGTGCTTCAGTCCCTCTGGCCACTGTTGTGCTGTGCCACCTCTCCCAGGAGCCTTGTATCTCTGTCCCCAAGAGCCAGTGACACCCTTCAGCAACTGCTTCAGGTAGGGGCTGCTGGCAGCGGCTGCTCGAGCTGTGCGTGCTGCTGCATGGGGGTTGGTTCTGGATGTGGGGTTGCACAGCCCCTCATCGCTTGTTTACATGTCCCCAGTTGTTTCTTGCTAGCTTTTATCTTTTCCCAAACTCCCTCTTGCTTTGGTGACCTCACGGCTGCACTCTCGGCTCCTTCTTGGTGGTTTGGCATGAAGTTTTCCAGCAACAGACTGGGGGAGAGCATGGCTTCAGTGACCATGGCATCACCTGTATCGTCCCCTTTCACTCGCCTCCGTGTGTGCCGGGTACGGGCACAGGCAGATGTCGGGACTCCACAAGCTGGGATACACTCTGGTACCAAGCCACAGTGATGGATGAGTTCCCTCCTGATCTTAAATGTGACCAGGCTGTTCCCATCAGGAAAAAGTGGGAGGAAGAAAAATGCCTGGAGAAGCACCAAAGTCCTACCTGCGTTTGTAGCCTCGACTGCAGGCAAATGGAAGTTCTTCCAGCCTGGGGGAGAAGCAACACAGGGCTCCCGTCAGCAGCAGCAACCAAAGGGAACCCCATACAGCCCCACGGGTGCCTGGGCACAGGGGCTGGCTGTGTCTTCCCCACTCAGGTCCCATCTGCTCACCACGTCTGCAGGGACAGTAACCTGCTTGGGAAGCAGCTCACCTTTGGATTTACAGTAGATCAAGAAGATAACCACTGCTAAAAGCACTCCCCCTCCGGACACCGCTGCAGCCACAATTCCAGCCTGCCTGCTGGAGTAGGTGCCTTGAAAGAGAAAAATCCGGTAGCAACGTCCCAAAACACATCTGCCTCTTCCCGGCATCAGAGCAGGGGAAACAGGCATGTCTCTGCTCCAACACCCCACTGAGCCCTTCCCTGCTTCACAGGGACCCATGTTTCACAATAACATGGTCCAACACAGAAAGGAGGTGACACACTGCACAAGGACGAGTGGCTTTGCAGACAGAACAGCAGCTGGGAGACTCTCACGCCAGCACCTCCACCACCACCCATTCTGGTGTCCCTTTACACTCCAGGGGCCTCATGAGTGGCTTTTGGAGGGCCAAAACCCCAATGGGCTGGAGCAGCAGATGTACACAGAGCCACGGTCCCACCTCAAGCCCATCCTTGGCTCTGAAAGCTGTTGCATGAATTGATTTGATGCTCTCACCCCAAGCTGGGACTTTTTTGGGGACAAGCTATAAATGGGGACCCACTTTCCCTCCCCAAATTCCCCAGGTGACAAAGACATGAATGGATGCTAAGCCCACTGCCCAGAAAGCCTGGCTATCCCCCGCGAGCTGTTTTGGGAAGAGATGGACTGTGCTGGTCTCAGGCTGCCCATCTCCCCCCTCTGCAGGCACAGGGGTCTGGGACCCCAGGAACTTTTAACTGGCTCAGGCAGACTCAGACACTTAGGAGCAATGCTGGACACAAACAGGCAGTTTGGCAGCTCACCAGTGGTGGGAGGGTGGGTTGTGTTTTCTGACGGCACAGTGAGGGGAGAGAACAGGAAAAGCGGTGAGTGTCTCTGCCAGGGGTCTGCGCTTCTCTCTTTGCACACCAAGGTGCAGCTCAGGGGAGAGCTGGAGGCACTGGGAGCAGGATATGGCCCACCCCTGCCACCCACCCACACACCTTCCCACAGCCGTTACCTGCGCAGAGGGCGGCAGGTGAGACCACGGTGGTGTTGAGGCTGCTAACGGGGTTTTGTGCCATGCATGTGAGCGGTAGCTTGTCCAGGGGTGACTCCTCCACCAGTACCGTGGGCCCCTCACTCCACAAGCCTCCCAGGCTCCAGCCGTAGGAGATGTTGCCATAGCCAGATCCCAAAGCAGTGCAGCGCAGGGCGTAGTGGCAGCTGTCGGCTGAGCAGTTCTGCACCGCGCAGGTCACCGTCAGCACCACTAGCTCTCCTGTGGGAAGTGGGAGACTGTCAGGAAAACCCTGACCCCCCATTTAGCACAAAGCATTAAAAAAAAATGCCAACACTAAGAGACACTTACGGTACACGTGTAGAGTGAAGGTGGTTTTTGCCCCCTTGGTGGTCTTTGCAGTGTAGGTACCGGTGTCACCCATCTCCAGCTGGGAGATGGTGAGGGCGCTGCCATTCTTGGGGAAGGCCAAGCGTGGCTTGAACTTGTCATCAAAAAACTCAGCTTCGGGAGGATTGCCAAATTTCACGGACGCTATGACATCGTGGTCAAAGCTCCAGACTACAGTGTTTCCATCCAGGTTCTGGAGGTGGAAGGTGACGGACCTGCCCACGACCCTGGTCACCTTGGCCTGGAAACTGGAGCACACTAGGGAGAGAAGCCAAGCTTGGGGCTGGCTAGTAGAGAAGGCAGGAGGTCTTGGGGAAGGGTCCTCAGCTAAAAAGAGCCTAGTCCCACTGCAATCACACAGCACGATGCCATGGGCAGGCTGATCTACAGAGGCCAGAGCCCCACGTGCTATCTTTCACAGCAGCTCTGCTCAGCTGTCGGACAAGTCAGAATCATAAAATGGTTTTGGTTGGAAGACACCTTCAAAACTCATCCAGTCCAGCCCCTGCCATGAGCATCTTCACCCAGCTCAGGTTGCTCAGAGCCCTATCCAGCCTGGCCTGGGATGTCTCCAGGGATGGGGCATCCACCCTGGGTCAGGGTCTCACCACCCTCAGTGAAAACAATTTCTTCCTCATGTCCAGCCTGAATCTCCCCTCCTTTAGTTTCAAACCATCACCTCTTGTTCTATTGCAGTAGGTTCTACTAAAAAAATCTGTCCCCATCTTTCCTAAAAGTACAGAAAGGCTGTACTAAGGTCTCCCCAGAGCTTCTCTTCTCCAGGCTGAACACCCCAACTCTCCCAGCCTGTCCTCCCAGCAGAGCTGTGCCGGCCTCAGATCATTTCTGTGGCTCCTCTGGCCCCCTTCAGCAGGTCCACGTCTGTTCTGTGCTGGGGACCTCAGAGCTGGACGTGGTGCCCCAGGGGGTCTCACCAGAGCAGAGCAGAGGGGGAGCATCCCCTCCCTTGACCTGCCGGTCACACTTCTCTTTATGCAGCCCAGGAGACAATCAGTTTTCTGGGCCGCAAGCACATGATGTTGGCTCACTTGTACCCTCTGGGGCATCCTGGGGATCAGGATGCACCTCAGATCACCGATGCTGGATGTGGAGAACACTGAGGAACCACTCCACTTCAGGGTGATTGCAGGGGATTCCTTTTTATTTTAAATGGATGAGTTGCCTCTGAGGCTCTGGGCTGAGGTGCCTCAAGAGGACCTGTACTTTCACATCCCCCAAGGGCTCATGCAGTGAGTAGCACCAGGTCCCCTGCAGCTACAGGACACCCACGCTGCATCCCATGTGCAAGGGGAGTGGAAGGGAGAGAGCCTTGAGGTGCAAAAAGAAAGCTGAAGAGTTTGCAATGACTCAGAAAGCTCAGGCAAATTCACTTTCATCACCAGACCAGAAGACCAAACTCACCTCCATGAGCAGGCAAGAAAATAGGGGGCTTCTTCCCCAAATATGCAGCTTCTTCTCCCTTCCTCAGAGAAAGAGGAAGACATTTATCTCTTATTTTGGATACTTCCCATTTCAAATAAAGTAGTGCTGCCCTGTTTGGGTGGGGGATGGAGTTTTTCTCCCCAGTTCCTGGAAAGGAAACTGATCCTGGCTCAGCCAGACCCCGCAGTTGTCACCTCTCCCAGGGACGTTGCATTTCTGGTCCCTCCCTGCCCGGATGGCCCCAGGACAACAAGAACAGGCATCCCTGGCCATAGAGAAGGAAAAACTGGCTGGGGAGATAAAGTTGAAGGAAATTCTGCTGGAACAGTAGATAAAGCAGCTGAGGGGTTCATCTGGCAGCAAAACCCTCCTCGATGATGCAGGGAAGGGTCCAGGGCAGAGCCACCATCTCTGCCTGTTACAACTTGCCTCAAAAGAGGTAGAAAGTGTCGCCTGTTTCAAACAGCCCTAAATACCCCACAACAAAACCACAAAAACACAGAAAACTCAGAGGTAACATGCAGGGTACAGACTACAAACATGAAGCAGAATAGAGAACTCAGCGGTTGGGACACATCTGGCAGCAACTGGATGGAAACCGGGCCAGAGCTGAGACCTGACACATTCACTCATTAGCAGAGGAGGACTGCATGAGAGGCCAGCACTGGATTTTACTGGGCATCTTTCACACCAGTTTTCCCAATTTCTTTGGGACAACTGCATCCCTGTAGAGCTGCACTTGCACCTGGAGCTGCTGGTCCTGCACGCACCAACCCTGTCCCCACTCCCTCTCGAGTCCCTTAAACCACCCCGAGCTCCCCATGGGCTCCTTCCCTTCTACCACCGAGGGGAAAAATGAGCATCTTGCACTTACTTGCTTGGTGGAGGAGAAGGAGGGTGAGCGACAGGCACTGCAAAGCATCCATCGACCCAAATGTACTCAGAAGAGGTCTCTGCATCTGAGTATTTACTACAGGTTGTGGCGGCAAGAGGAAGATGAAACGCCTGCACAGCTTTCCCTTCCGCAGTGGATGGGTGGAGATAAAACTACGCGCTTTATCCGTTGGGGGTGACATCAAGACTCGTGACAGAAGGGGTATGACAAGGAGGAAAGTTCCATGACGTGCAAAATGGAAAACCTGAGCTGAAAAACTCCATTTCCAAGCAAAGGCAAGTGTGGCAGTTGGGGGAGACTGGGAATCCCTGGGGAAATCAACAGAGCCCTGGGGAGGACTGGCGAGCCCTTGGGAACCAAGGCAAGACCTCAGGAGAACTGGGGAGCACTGAAGAGTTGAGGCAAGCCACAGGGAAGACTGGAGAGTTTTGGGGAGCCAAGACGAGCCCTGGGAAAGACTGTGGAGCCGTGGGAAGCCAAGGCAAGCCCTGGGAAACTCTGGGGAGCTCAGTGTGTCCATGTCATCACGGCTCAGTTCTCCTCTGTGTAAACTCTTCCCTATATTTAGTATCTGACATCTGGCACATCCCGATGGCACCATGCAGGGTCAAGCACCTGCCCCATCATCCTGCAAGGACCACTTCCATCCTGCACTAAGTGCCAGTCACAGAAACTGGAGCTTTTGCACCATTTTAGAGTCATGAGGACAAGCGCGACCTTGACCTTCTCTAGACCCGTCCATGCCCCTGGGAGAAGTGGTCATTTTGTGGGCAGACTTTTCCAACGAAGCAGCTCAGCTGATTTTCTGTAGTGAGAAAAGGAGGAAGCTTGAGATGTGCCAAAACACTGATTTCTCTCCCCCCGCAAGGCCTGATCCAACCCCTGACACACACCTCTAGCAAACTTTTCCAAAAGGCTTTACTATAAATTTATTTACCTTTCACTTAGCAGCAGCACACAAAATCAGACCTGCTGTATGAGCCAAGTTATGTTGGGATTATGAAACAGCTCAGACTGAGAGCAGGCTGGAAAGAGTTGACAGCCCAAATCCCTCCCATCCAGGCTCCCTCCAGCATCCCCATGCTGGATATTTCCACGGAGAAGATGGCAGATGCTATGGGGAGGATGGTGGCCAGGCAGGGGCTGTGTCCTCCTTCTCAGTCAGAAATTCAGCTTTAAATAGTCCACCCAGAAGATCCTAGTTTGTTCCCGTAATGGAGATGGAAAAGTGCGGTGGGATATGGCTGCTGCCCCAGGCATGGGTGAGGGGCTGCGGGTGCCCCCAGTGCAGGGCTCAGCCTTGAGGGGATTGCAAAACTTTCTTCACCGCTTCAGCCAAAACTCACGAGTTTCATAATTGACTGTGGAGCAGCTGTCAAAAAAAACATTCGCTTCTGATTTTTCTCCATTGTCATTAGACCCATATCCCTGAGAGTCACCAGTGCCACTGGTTGCAATGAGTTCCCTCTAGCGAACCTGGGGCCACAGGATGAGGCTGGAGGGTGAAAACCCACAGGGCAGCGATGAACTTGGGGTATAAATCTACTCTGGCCACGCTTCCCAGTGCTGTATCACAGTGCTGGTGGGCTGAGACATCCTCTCCAAGGTGCTGTTTATCTCTCCCTTGCTCATGCAGAGCTGCAGGGTCATATCCAGAGCCACTTCTACCCTTTCCTGGTGCTTCAGCATCTCACTGGCTGCCCTTAGCTGCAACCTGGGGAGATTTCTTCTTTTGCTTCAGCTCTGTTCTTTGCTCCGCTGTCCCTCACCTCCGTGGCCATTGGCATTGCCCCAGCTAGGCTGTGGTGGGTGTTGGCGTATACCAGAGGGTTTTGCCCCAATTCCCCAGGGACAAGCGGGGTTTCCTCCAGCCAGGAATGGGGATGTCAGTGCACAGTGAGCAGAGGTGGAGGTGGGGCTGGGCATCAGACCATGGGCCTCATCACGCTGGCATAAACTGTCTTGGGCTCCACGTAAGGGCTGGGTGTCTGCAGCAAAAAACAGGGAAGCAAAGGGGTCGGTGAGGCATCTCAGCTGGGAGGTGCTGTGGGGTGTCCCATAGTGATGCCCCGGTGCTGGAGGGCAGTCTCCTTTTACCTGCGAGAGGGAGGGTGGCTCTGCTGGGAGGGTGCACACGGGGTGCAGGGCTCTGCTGGGAGCTGGGGCCGTGTCTGGGGGCAGACCGGTGGCTGCAGCGTAGATGGTGGTGCAGGAGGCATGCCCAGCAGCGGGGACCTCTTTCTGCTTCTGTGTGGAGAGTGAAGGATGAGCAGTGGCAGCCAGCCTGCCACAGGAACTCTTTTCTCCCTCCACCCACATGTTGTCCCTGGTTTGCACTGAGCAGGACTTGGAGAGGGGGGAAAAAATGCCCAGTCTGTCCCTAGAGCCACCGTGGGATGCTGGGGGCTGGGGAGGTGGAAGCACCCAGACTTATTCCCAATGATTCCCAAATTAACAGCGGCCAGGCTGACTCCTGCAATGGCAGGGATGGGTGACCCCAGGGAGTCCACAGCCATCCCAGTCTCCCATGGTCACAATTTTACCTCTTCCCTCACCAGCCATGGGGCTGTGTTGACACCCAGAGGCCAAAACCCATCATGGAGGGTGCCACAGACCTGTAAGGAGGGACCCAGCAGTGACCAGGGCCTTTGGGTGCTGCTGTCCAAGACCCCCACCCAAGAAACCCCAGCAGGTTCGTGCTCGCAGTCCCTGAAGGCTGCAGCGCTCAGGGTCCTGTCACTGAAGGAGCTTTTCCATCGCTAAATGAGCATTTTTCCCCATGCACCAGGACAGGCTGAGATTGTGCTGGTCATGGCTCACCTCCATCCGCTGCACTTGGGAGTAGATGGTGTGCACTGTGCTGTCCTCGGTGGGTGACAATTGCTCCTCCTGCTCCTGGCCAGCTGCAGGAGGATAAGCATGTCAGAGGGGAGCAGGAACTGGGGGGACCCCAGCACTTTGCGACCCACATCAAGCTCCTGTGCCCCAGGGCATGGCGAGGGTGAGCCCATGCTGGGTCTGTCCCTGGCACAGTGCCTGCTGTCTGAACCCGGCTGCGTCTGTGTCGCCTGCCCAGCCATGGTCAGAGGATTTCTGGGTGCTACAGGTCAGATTAGCAAATTTGTCACTACACAGGGAATGGGATGGGGTGGCACAGCTTGGCTGAGGCACTTGGAGAGATGATGTTCTCTCGAATGCGGGCTGGGATCATTCAGTTCCCTTTGAGACCTGGAGATGCGATCTCAGAAGCACAAAATCTGGGTGAAGTGTTGGAGAACACGTGTAGGTACATTTTTTTTCTTTCTTTTTTAAGCTGTTTTTTTTCCTGCCTTTGACACTATGCTTCAAGTGAAGCTCCTTTTGCTCCTTCCCACAAGCCAGAGTACCCTGCAGATGAGGTGTCTATGGGGATCAGCCCCTTGGTCTATTTGCTGGAGCTGGCTGGGGGCAGTTTCTTTCCCCCTGCAAGGCTCATCCCATCTGTGGACCACCAACTGCCCCAGCACCCCTCCCTCACCGCACTCACCAACAGGTGTGGCCAAATGCGCGACGATGAAGGCCACAGTCAACAACACCACTAAGGCGATGGGCACCACCACCATCAGCACAAGGTGCTCCATCCTCAGCCCAGTGCTGCCTGGGATGGGGGACAGAGAGGGGAGGGGGTCAGCCACTGGCCCTGGGGCCCAGGGTCACCAAGAGCCGAGCAGAACAGGCTGCTAAATTATGCCTTCATCTCACCAGCTAATTTTGGTAGAACAGGAAACAAGAGACAGGAAATGCTTTTCTTGAGCAGAGCTCTCTCTAATTGCCACCAGACTGCAACAGTCAGTAAAAAAACTGCTGGAGGACAGATTTGGGCCAGATAAAACCCTAAAAACGTCTCCGGTGGCTTTACAGAGGCCTGCAGGGAGGCAGCCCCTGTGTGCAATGCCCTTGCATGGCAGGTGCATGAGAACGGGGCCCTGGGACAGAGCTCTGAAGCTCCCAGCACATGGAGGCACCCGGGGTTGCCCCACTCAAGGACCACTAGTGGTGACACTGTGCAGGGACGTCCTGCCATGCAAGGGGTGTTGGGGCAAAGGGATGAGAAACAAACCCCAGACCCCTCAGGGTGTTTCATTTCAGCATCTCCCTTTCCTAAGCAGCAGTTCTGACTTTTTTTCCACAGAGGTATTTTCTCAGCACAAGTCACCATGAGAGCCCCAGCGCAGTTCCATGCAGAGGTGTTAGTTCACCTCTGGCTCCCTCGAGAAATGGGCAGTCACCATGTCACCTAGCCCCAGCAAAAGTCCCCCACATCACAAGGGAGTGCTAGAAAACCCCGGTGAGAGAGAGTGTGACTTTTACACTGACAGACTCTGAAGGGAAAGTTGTCACCAAGGTTTTTCTCCTCCGCAGACCACCCAGCGTATGAGTCTCATGCACTTAAAATAAGCCTTGAGCACCAGAGCGTGGTGGCTGAGCTGCCTGAAGAGGCAGGTGGGACCCACAGCTCTGGGGCCAGCATTTACAGGAAGGACTGGGCAACCCTGGGCCACTTTCCCTGTGAGAGGCTCCTTTGAGGCTGCCTAAAACAGCATAAAAAAGTCCCCTGCAAAGTGAGAGCAGGACCAGGAGGCTGGAGAGAGCCAGATCAGCACTTGGGGACTTACCCCCTTGCTCATAGCTGCATTCAGAGGACTTGAAGAGAACAACACCCCTGCTGATAGGGTTGCTGGCTGTGCAGGCACAGGCAATGCTGGAGTTCTGTAGGGGGTAGGAGAGGTGCAGAAGGCTGCCATTGTGGGTGCAGAGTCCCGAGGTGCTGGCATCCCAGCCTTCCCAGCTGTAGGAGACATTGTCCCCTTGCTCTGCCGTGCAGTTGATGGTGATGATGCAGCTGCCATTGGCCAGCTCCCAGCTGAGGATCTGGATGCTGGGATCAGATACCGGCTCTAAAGAGAAGAGGAAGGGCAAAGGTTTGTGTCTGGGGAAGGATGCAAATGTTGCCTTGGTCCTTGCCTGGGAAATCCTTCTGGCCACTCCTAAATCCCCAGGTGAAGGAGAGGAGCCAGTCTGGCCCCAGAGCCACTGCAAATGGCATTAGAGACATAGTCTACACACACCCAAAGGCTCATTGGGGTACCCAGATGGGGCTGCAAGAGTGTCCTAGACTCACTGCAGCACCTTGACATCAGGGTGGGCATCTTCCCCCCGACCCCCCGCCCCCCCGCCC
>VWYH01001993.1:1601-28965 GCA_013399365.1 Pampusana beccarii
CCTCACCTGGAGCACTGTGTGCAGTTCTGGGAGACACAGGGTAAAAAAGGTATGAAGCTACTGGAGAGTGTCCAGAAGAGGGCCATGACATTGATGAAGGATTTGGAGTGGAAGCCATGTGAGGAGCGGCTAAAGTCACTTGGTCTTTTCAGTCTGGAGGAGACTGAGGGGAAACCTCATCACAGTCTACAGCTTCCTCACAAGGGGAGGAGGAAGGGTAGGTGCTGATCTCTTCTTTCTGGTGACCAATGATAGAACCTGAGGGAATGGCAGGAAGAGGTGCCAGGGGAAGTTAAGGCTGGACATTAGGAACAGATTCTTCCCCCAGAGGGTGGTGGAGCACTGGAAGAGGCTCCCCAGGGAGGTAGTCATTGCCCCAAGCCTGTCAGTATTCAAGAAGTGATTGGACAGCATCCTCAGATTGGACAGCATCCTCAGACACATGGTGTGAACTGTGGAGTTGTCTTATACAGGTACAGGAGTTGGACTTTGTGATCCTTATGGGTCCTTTCCAACTCAGGACATTCTATCATTCTCTGCTTGCCAGTTGTGGGTCATACAATGAGATTTTACAGGCTTGGGTAGATTGTTTGCTCTTTCTGTGTGTTTCAGTAAATCCTTTTGACATTGCTATAGATATACATAGAATTGGGGACCTCAGAGCAGACAGTCAGACCTGCTGGTATCACTAATAAACCGAAAAAACCTTGGGACCAAAGTACAAAAATGTAATGTACAATGCCACAGGAGCTTATTTGTCAGTGATATCTGACAAACACTTGCCTCTCTAGTTTTCCTTTTCCTTTTTGCCTGTTCCCAAATCATTTGGGTCGCAACTGTAAAACTTTGCTAGAGATTGTGTCCAGATGGTCACAGTAATGCAACACAACATAGCCACAGAGGTAAAAGGGCTATCCACCCTTGGTGGTTAGTCTGATAGGGGAAAGACAGGAGCAGGAGTAAAAGCTGAACTCCCTCTGATCCTACCAACCCTTTCTTTATGGGGGCAGCCCACCTACCAGTAGGCATGTGTGAGATCAGGTCAGCCATCTCATGCAGTATCACACAGAAGCCCTGAGATGTTAGAATCCTGATGGCGAACGCAAGTGAATGACATGTACAAAGTCAACCTGCAAAATTTCTCACACCAACAAACCTGACTGATTAACTTAAATTCTGGTTCCCTAGCAAAGTAGCAAGCATCAGCCCCCAGTGATGTGGAAAGATCAGGACAATCCTTTATAAGTTCCTGGTGCGATTATAATTCAATTGGTAGCCACAGATTTCTTTGCCTGCCCTTTCCTGTGTTGCAGTTTTGGTTTTGCATATATATGTATATATATATGTACATGGAGTTTTTATCCACCTTACAACAATGTCACAGGGAAAAAATCATTAAGATTCTGAGTATGTGAGTCATGTAGCCATCTAATCATAGCAAGAAAAGAAAGGTGAGGTGAATAAACATTCAATTTCTGACTTACCTTCTTTTGAACATTTTTCTCTCTGTTCGTAGTCTTCTAACAATATTGTGTCCCAAGATTGCCCCTCCTACTGTATAAGGGGCAGTTGAGAGATCAAAATACCTTTTGTTCACTTTAAATCTCTGCTATGTCTGCCAGCATATGAAGAAGTCAAAATTCTTTATCACTTTTTTATTCTCTGGACCATCTACCGGGAAGTCCCTGTACTTAGAGCCGTAATAATTTCTCTCAAACCTGTAATAAAGAAAATAGGCAGCATTTGCTGTGACTCTACCAGGTTATGTTTCTGTTCACAAAACTGAAAAGATAGTCAGATAATTTTCCTGAGATGCCTAGTGGAACAATTTGCTGAACAACGTTCTTGAAGTCACTGTCAATTTTATTGATATAACCACAGTTGCAAGCTCAGATCTTTTCCTGAGATGTCTCCCCCTCTTCCTCCTTGTGGTGTAAGTCCTATTGGGATATACAAGATGTGGTTCTCATCACACTCCAGTGAGCTACAAATAGCAAGAAAGTGGAACTAGGTCATTGCTGATGCATATCCTCTGCTCTCAGTATTGCTGTCTGGCGTATTTGTTACGGCCCTGGCATTGCAACGTGATCCGCAGAATGTCTGACTGAGCAAGCTGCCTTACATTTAAACTATTGCTTTCTCTCCAGAGAGATTATTTTCACACTGTAAATAATTAAACTGTGTAATTCATTGTCACAGGATATTGTGGAGGCCAAAATGGATTCACATTCTTCAGCATCTGTTAAATACAATCATCTGGATGCAATCTCTGGTGTACGAAGTGCACTCAGAGTTGAATGGGAAGTATCAGGGGAACCTTTACCCTATGTGTGCCTGTTTTCCCAAGCATCAGTTACAAGCCACTTTTCAAGATAGACTGTTGAGCTGGATGGTTTTCTGGTATTAGTTGGTTTGGTTGATTTTAAGTTCTTATCATTACAGAATCAAGCTTAATTGCATTTGACATTCCTTATCCACCTAAATACTTCTAATGACGTCAGGCAGAGTTTACATTTCCCAGCAATTACACTTTTTGAGTTGCAAGGCCTATGTACAGTGAAATGGCCTAAGGCTTGGGTGACCTTCAGCAGAATTTCTTAGTATAAATCAATGTATTTCAAACATGGCATTTGAGAAATTTTTGTTTCTGAGTTCCTAGTTTCCCCTGTTTGACGTCATCATGAAAGAAAATATACCGGAGGAGATCTCTGAGCCCCCATCAGAGGAATAAGGCTCCATCATGATGCAAAGCAGCAGTCTGGCAGTCAACGATTTAAGCTGAAATCCTGACTGTTTGCTCCGTTGCTGAAATCAAAGGGAAAATTACGATTAATTTCTGTGGACTCATCATTCCATCATTACTTTCCAGAATTTCCAGACTCCACTGTCTCTGATTTTGCCAAGATAAGTGAATCAGTGATTAGGAATCACTTCATTGTGTTATAGCTTCACATTTTGCTGAGGAGGAGAGGTACAAAGACTGCCTGGGTAACACATTTTTGGATCCTCAAATGAAAGTCTCTGTAGGAAGTACAATATAATCCCATAGAGAGGTGCTCAGTCAGCTATTGTATATGCTTCCCTTAAGCCTCATGAGAATTTTGTCTACATTAGGTGGCCTGTGGGAACTTCCCAGTTCCCAGGTGTGAGTTTCTGTCCCGATAACAGCTCCTCGCCCTTTTTCTCCTCCTCTTCTTCTCTTCCCTGTGTTATTATTTTCCACAGAAAGGAAACCTGATTATGTGAGCCATATGGGAGCTTCAACTGATGAGATTATTATTTTGTGCTTATCCTAGCCACTAGTCCTTGACTGCCTGCAGCCATGACCTATGAGACCCGGGTACCCTGTTGTGCGCAGAAAAGGTCATGGTACATTCGGCCATACATAGTAGGAGACTGTCAGCATGAACTGGTAAGTCAGAGGACAAAATATAACGTGTTAATTACCTAAATTTCATAGCAATGCGTGACAGCACACCTCATAGTACTCGGGTCTAAACTGAAACCCATTCTACTGTGAATCAAGTCCTCAAGTACACAACTCTGAAAGTATAGATTGAAAGATAATGATGACCTGAAAATAGGCATTTGTCTAATTCTGCAGACAAGAAAAGAAGGGAAAATGCTAGTCAGTGTTCATTATTCTGAAGAACAAAGTTATATTTATTATTTGACCTTGGCAAAATGTGCCCTAAAAGCTGGAACCAACTCAGCTGTGTAAGGAAGAAAGAGGAAAAGTCAAGGAGAGAAACAATAATAATGGAGAGAGTCTGGTTTTCTACTTTGGTTTATGTGTGTATTTTTCTAAATTTTAAGGTGTTACTATATTTAACAGGCTGTTTAAAATTCCTGCTGCCTATTCTTTGAGTTTGGGAAGTATAATCTACACACCCATGAGCATGAAATGCTCTACAGGAGCCTCTTTCCATCTAGTGTATACCCTGTTTCCCCAAAAATAAGACAGGGTCTTATACTAATTTTTGCTCCAAAACTTATTACTTTTTTACATGTATAGCTGCCTGGACACTATTTAAATTGAATTTTTTTACGAACTGTAATTAGGGCTTATTTTTGGAGTAGGGCTTATATTTCAAGCATCCTCAAAAATCCTGAAAAATCATGCTGGGGATTATTTTTGAGGTAGGTCTTATTTTCAGGGAAACAGAGTAGGACAAGAGGACCACAGCAGCACAGGAATACAAGGAACTTTTCTCTTAGGCAATGAATTGAGCAAATTTGATTAAGATGAAGAGTTTTTTCCCCTTTATTGTTTTCACTGTGGCAACACAACTAAGTTAACATCAGCACTTTTCCTTTTGTCATTCCTGCTCATGTTCTTCACAGACAGCCTCTAATCCTCCTTTGATGTTCTTGCTATTTATTACAAATCATTGACAGAGCTCTGTGATTTAAAGCCAGAATTTCTAGGGATTATTTTCACTGAAGGGCCCTCTACAAGTCTATGGTTAGAAGACTTCTTTTGGAGAGGAGACAAAATGTAATTCTGATGCAGACAAATTTTTGAAAACTGAGAAAGTGAGTAGAAAATACATATTCCCACATTTTAAATAAGTGAAAAAGTTCTTAATTTTTTCCAGCTTTTTTTTTTTTTTTTTTTAAACAGAGGTGACATATGAATGACCTAAAGTGTCTGTATTGATGACATGTATTGCATGTATTTTCTGAGGAAACTGGGCGTCAAGAGATCTTTTGGGCAACTTCCACCAGAAAGCCATCTGTGCTGCAAAAGATTAATGAAAACATGAAAATAAACAATCTTTTAAACTATTTTTTGCCCTTGACCATTCTGTGATAGATAGATCAGTAAGGTTTTTATTTTTGCACCGTTACCTTGTAGGAAACCTTTGCTGCGTTTACAGTCATCTGCTCCCAAAATCTTTAATCAGAGCAGGTGACATGTGACAGATTGACAGGTCCTGTTGCAGTAGAAGCTCATGCAGTTTTCAACTGTATCTGTGCAACACCGGCTGTGTGACTGTGATTTCAGGCTGACAGCATGAGTCTTACCTGACAAACTGTCTGTTAGCTTCCCTGCCAAATAACATTTCAAGTAGTAAGTTGAAGATCTATATTCTCAGAGCAAAATAGTCACCTATGAAGGAGCTTAAGGAACTGGTGTCTTGGCCAGGAATAGCGTTTAGACACTGGGCATTTTTATTGTCAAGGTAGGGGCTGAGAGTGCAGAATCTGACAGTTGAACTTATTTAGAAGTGTGCTGCAATTTTATTGTTATAGTCCAGGTAGAGACACTGCTGAGGTATTAGAAAAGGCACAATTTGCATGTTGAAAAGATCCAATTTGCATGTTTATGAAAAGGTTTTTTATTGTAATGACATGGATAATGGCTTAACTCTTTCTATTATCGAAAATAAAAAGGGAACGTGTCATGAGAGTATCTTGAGAAAGAAGAAAATAGCACAGTGAATCACTCAGCACCATGTACGCAGTCCAATGATCAGTTTCTAATGCTCTAGTTCACCTGAATTTAAGAATATATATATTTGAGAGGAAATATATGCCTACCCCAACTAAAACGAAGGAGTTAGAAGGCTATGACCATGTACAGCAATGACATTTATTTGAGCCCATAATTAACATAATATATTGGTAGAATATGTAACCCAGTGCCCTGCTAAGTTCCACACTTTCCATCTTAGTATCTTCTCTGGGCTAACTAATTAACACAAAGGTCAATGTTCTCATTTTTCCAGTATCAACACAACATTAAAGCAGCACATCTCTGATTATGTTGGTAGATGTGGGATGCTACAAAAGAGATGAAATTTCAGTTTCGCAAAGGCTATGACCCAGGCCCATAAATTTACCAAGGGAATACTCTGCTGTGCAAGGAGCTTATTTTCTGAAATGAGAAAAAAGGAACTATCATGAAAGCACATAACTAAGGAGGAATGGGGATGACCTTTTTACTTTGATCAGAAGTGCTTCCGTGTGAGAAATAAGTTAATGGCATGAGGCGAAATGCCAAGTGTTGAAACAATAACATGTTAGTAGATGCAAATTAGCAGTACAGGTAAGTTGATGTCTTGTAGTGGGTTCTATAAGACCACAGTGCTGTCGCCACCTAGCTTAACTGGGCGTGTGTCACATTGGATAATACTAGGAGAACCACATTTCTTTACCTTTTGCTCCCTTAAAATCTATAACTGGGTTAAGACAAGCACTCAACAATGCAGAAGATTGTGTGAGAACACTTGAGAGTCTTCTCCAGTTTCTGACTGCCTTCGTTTGCACCAGAAATATGTGAAACAAACTCAATATTTGTCATAAATGATTGATAGCTTTTCTTTAGATTTTGGCAAGAATAAAGCAGTACTGATAGTAAAGAAAAGAAATAATGTTTTTCTATTTCACTTCAATTTGGGCTTGAATATTGCTGGAAGGCCAAAAGGATTCTTATTTTAACTAAATCATTTCTCCATGTCCTCCAAGTAATTGACTTCTAAGGCTGCAAGGGATCATTCTACTCACCTCATTTGATTTCTCATTAACACCATGTAATGTGGACTTCCACTTCCAGGAATTACTGCATCAAATGTAATTTTTGATTGAGCAGAACCACACCTCCCAAACTGACATTGCACATAAACATGCAAGCTAAAGAATTAAATGAGGAAATCTGATTCTCCATGTCAGCTTCTGTTGCATAAAAATGGCTAAAGGCAACTTCAGGTATGTTTGAATTACTGAAAACAGAGGTGAAAGAAATTTTGTGACCCTATTTCTTCCTGTTGTTAGGAGGGCAGATGAGTACTAGAAACAAGTCAAGAGAGCTCTATAGATACAAAAATTTTGTGACAGGGATGCTGGATAGACTGACAGAGAGGTCCTCTGCTGGATCAGTTACTCATGAACAGGAAAGGGCTTGAGGGGATGTGATAGCCAGTGCTAGCCTTTGCTGCAGTGACCATGAGATGATAAAGCTGAAGAATCTGAGGAAAGAAAACAGCTATCGGAATAATTACCATGAACTTCGAGAGACTGAACTTCAGGAAAGTTCATACAGGGAACTGATAGTCACAGGAGGCTGCCTGGAGGCTTAAAGAGACCAAAGATTGCCGGTTGATCTTCAGGAGCAACCTCAAAGTGCAAGATCAGTCCATTGTGATGTGCAGACAACTGAGCAGAAGACCAGCTTGACTGAAAGGATACCTCCTGGCTGAGCTGACCAGGCATGCAAGGATGATATGAGGAAAGTCAAATCTCAGCTCCAGCTGAAACTAGTGAGGGATGTGAAGCAAAACTAGGAAGATTGGTACTATATTGGTACTACGGCAGGAAAAGAAAATAATGGAAATTGAGGTCTGCCACTGAATGGAGTGTGCAGCTTGATGATGGAGGATATGGAAAGGATATGGAAGGATATGGAAAACCAGTCAATGGTTTGAAGTCTAACCGGCAGCCAGTGAAATACAGTGTTCTCTGGGAGTTGGTACGGGGTCTAACACTCTTTAATGTCTTCATTACCAATCTGGACTATAGGAGGCAATGTATCCTCAACAAGTTCATGGATGACAAAAAGTTGGGGTGAATAGCTGGTGAGAAGTCATGCCATTTGTAGGAACCCTGACAAATTGGGAAATGGGCCAACAAGAACCTCATGAAGTTCAATAAAGATGGATGTAAAGTCCTGCATCTGGAGCAGAACAACCTCACGGAGCAGTGCAGACTTGGAACCAACTGGTTACATCACAGCCTTGTTGAGAAGGACCTGAGATCCCTGTGGCCAGCAAGATGAACATGAGTCAGCACCATGCCTTTTTGTCAGTGAAGGCTAACCATGATCAGCTACGGTAGCAACAGCATAAACAGTAGGTCAAAGAAAGTGATTATTGCTCTCTGCTTGGCGCTTGTCAGACCATCTCTGGAGCTATGTCCACTTTTAGACTAGGTGGTCTTCAGGGGTTTCTTCTGACTTAAAATTTTCTGTGAGGGTATGAAAAAGGAAATGGCAAAGTAACAGTTACATGTGTTCTTTGTCACAGTCTGAGGGGTTTTGTTTGTTTGGTTGGTTTTGTGTGTGTTTTTTTGTTTTGGTTTGTTTTTTTGGTTTTTTGTTTGTTTGGTTTTGTTTGTTTGTTTGTTTGTTTGTTTTTTGTGTGAAAAATATCTCTGTACTTCATAATGGTATTGATTTCTACTTCATTATGTTTAATGAGATTTTTAGCCAAGGACATGAGATGATTTTTTGGGGTGGATAAGCAATCTGATAGCCTTAAGGCAGTAACTTTAATATGAAACCTTATGAAATCTACTGAGATAATAAAGAGGAAGAAGAATCTGGAGAATTTATTTTTCTCTTTTGGAATGCTTGGAGAAGAGGACCTGCGTGGCTTAAACCAAAGCACAAATATTATTGACTATTTTGGAGTGAAAATGAACCTAGAGGTAATGCCCAGAACTGTGTAGACTTGAATTGGTGTCAGCACGGTTACGTTGTCAGACACTGTAGCAAAGTAGAACTCCTGGTTCTGCTACACTCTGGCTTGTTTTGTCTCATTTTTGATTGATTCAGCATGTTAACTTTCTATCTGCATCTTTGCATCAAGAAAACCTTCTTGATTTCTTTGGGTTTGCTACTAGTATGAAATAAATTGTAGAAATCAGTGAAAGTTTGATTTTTATCCAGTTTCTGCTGAAACATGCAGTTGATTTTGAAGGGATCTGATTATAACAGTGTTGTGAATGACACTGAGATATTTTCATTGCAAGTATTACAGAGATATAGAAGCATAGATTCTTTAACAACTTTATATAGAGTTTCAAGAAAATGTGCTCCACCACTTTAAAATCAAATTAGTTTTTTTTTTCAAATGAAACAGTAACTACAAAAAAAAAAAAAAAAAAAAATTATTTTTTTAAAAAATTAAAANAACAAAAATAAAAACATCCAATAAAAATCCACAGCAGGTATTTCTCTGGCACTGCTCACATCACTGAGCTTTCTGGTTGCCATGATTTTTTTTTAGACCTGACTTGCACAAATCATCCATCTTGTTCTGCAGAGGATAAGTAAGACATTAATGCATCTCCTAGTACTTGAAAAGCATTTCTTCTGCTGGGCTTCCATTGCTAAGACTCTGCAAGACTTTCTGAGTGAATATCTAATCTAACCTTTTAAGGTAAGTGTTCAGACTGCATTGTCAAGCAGAAGTTTGAACAAAATGATTTTTTTTTTTAAATTGACTTCGAACATATGTTCTAAGAGCAATGAGGCCTGACATAAACTGAGGTTCTCAGACATATATCCGGTAATTCTGTTTTATGGTGTAAGCACATTTAACTCTGTTAAAAACAAATTGGGATGGAAAGCTGTTTAAAATCTGGTTTTGTAACTCTCTGCCTAACTGAACCTCAGCAATCTAATTGCACCTCTCTGAGAGAATTCTTATGCATCAGAAAAAGAAATCACCTTATTCTAAATAATTCTGAAGTGTGATAGAAACACCACAGTAATGGCTCGTATGTGAAATATACTAGACACAAGCAAGAAGCTCCATTTTCTGATGTTTCATAGAAGGGAAGAAAATAAACAGAAATTATCTTTGATGACATAATCAATGGGTGAAGGAAAATATAATAATTGTGGCTCTTTCCCTCTTTCTACTTGATATTTATGCACCCCTTAATTACATTCCCATTTTTTAATTTCTGTTGCTTTTTGTAAGAAATTCCTCAAACTGCTACTTTGACTGGCAAATTTCAAATGCTAAAAAAAGCAATTGGAGAAAATAAAGAATCATTGTTAAGCACTGTCCAAAATGCCTGTTCATT
Source organism: Pampusana beccarii (assembly GCA_013399365.1). Taxonomy (NCBI): domain Eukaryota; kingdom Metazoa; phylum Chordata; class Aves; order Columbiformes; family Columbidae; genus Pampusana; species Pampusana beccarii. The sequence goes on from VWYH01001993.1 coordinate 11,415, forward strand.
ATTTGCTTGGAAGGACATCTTATTTCAAAATTTAATTTGATCTGTTTTTTAAAAAAAATTTGTGAAAAGACAAGACCTGTTACTAACAGTCTGCTAAATCTCTAGAACCCTTTCTGCCTAATTCTTTCTTTTCTATTTATGTTAGTATTCCATTCAAAAATTTGTTTTCTCATAGCCTACATATGTTAAAATTACATAATCCATTCAAAGATCTAAGTATAAAGTTGGTACTCTGTAAGTGTTTCTGTATGCATGTGTATAAAGAATAGGTATGTAGATACACAGGAAGCTCAAAAATTCCACATGGAAGCACCCAGATGGAGTTTAGCAGAACATATTCCACCTTTGAAACGGCAAAGGAAATAAGCCATGACATTAACCATGGGAATGGTTCACAGCTGCATCAGGGGAGGTTCAGACTTGACATTAGGAAGTATTTCTTCAGAGACAGGGTGGTCAAGCACTGGAACAGGCTTTATAGAGAGGTGGTCAATGCCCCATCTCTGTCAGTGTTTAAGAGGCGTTTGAACAACACCCTTAATTACATGCTTTAACTTTTAGTCAGCCCTCACATGGTCAGGAAGCTGGACTAGATGATTATTGCAGGTCCCTTCCAAACAAAATTATTCTATTATTCTATTCTGTTTTTCAGGGCTGCATCAACAGACCACTAAGTTAATTCTATTTCCAAATTCCATTATGCCACCATGTAACTTCCTATACGAATGTACTAAAAATTCAGAGACGACATCATGTTGTTCAATGTTCAGCAAACACTTCTGCACTTCTCAGCCCAGGCTGAAGAGGGAAATGTGTAGCTGCACAGTTTGCATATGTTGGCTTGTCATGTGAGAAGGAATACAGGCATAGGGAGAGTTGCAAACCCACTGCTGCCCCTTCACAAACCAAGACCTTTGCCAAGGCATGCAGATCAGAACCTGGGGTGAAACTGCATTTGGATGGGATTTTTGTAGATACTGTTGTGCTGTGTGAAACATGAAGTTACTTGTTGTAGACTGAGTAGTTGTTAACATGGTGTTTGGATCCTAAAAGGGGCTTAACTGTTGAATTGCACAATTTTAATCCATTCATCTGAATTGCACACAATCAACTTTAGTTTGGCGTTTAACTTTTTTTAATTTTTTTTTTTTTTTTTTTTTTTTTTTTTTTTTTTTTTATTATTTTTTTTNTTGGTCAGGGAAATCATCCAGAACTTACGCTTTGGGTTGAGAGTAGGGCTGAGCAAAATAAGCAGGCTTGGTCATTACCAATTTAGCAGCTATAAATGGTCTTTAAGGATGGAAAGAAGAATTAGTCAGTGAAAAAGTATGTCAACAAAGTTATCCTTAAGTTTAATTTATAATGTGCCCGAACTACTCATTTCAATTTTTCAATATTAAATCCTAGTGTTTTAGTGTAGCTCATCATTATTACCTCCCAGCACTTCACATATATTACACGTGTGTAACTGGGGAGTTGACGTAATACTACAGAGCTTTCCCATCTGGGTGTATCCCTCATGGGCACTTGAGACTTGTGTTGTTAATTCTGTTGCGATCTACCCTCTACTTATCTCACACTAAGCAGGTGTGTTGCTACTTAGTTTTGAACTCATATTTCATAAACACTACAGCCAAATAAAAAGGCGCCAAAGAAAAAAGAAGTTATACTGAATAATCTTCAGTAGGACTAAAAGGCAAACTTAAATAAAAAATAAAGCAGAGCTTGTCCTTTCTCGATTTCCACTACTATTCCTTCCCACGCTTTGCTCTGTGATTCACTTCCCTGTCTCCATGTTCTTTGTTTTTTAGAAAAAAAATATGAGGGGAGCAGATTTTGCAATGGATCTGGTAGATGGAGTTCCAAATCTGGGTGGTTGGAAGGTCGAGTTGACATTTTAAAAATAATTATGTTACATGACTGCTTACAATAGCAGGAATTTCAGAATGTCCCTTCTTGCCACATGGTCAATATTCCTAAGCCTCTCCTTGAAATATAGCAGCATTCACTGCAGAAATGCAAGGCAAAAATCTGGTGTTCCTGTGTTAAGCAGATGACATGGGGTTGTTCCCTGATGGGCAAGGGAATCTTCCAGAAAGAGATCTGGCCATCTAGCCTAGGGGCTAAATTTTAGGATTATGGGATCTCCCTTTGGAGTCCTTTCAAGTTATCGCCCTGTCTTCATTAACTTTATAGGAAATTTAGGCTCTTGTTTTGGAAGGCTGTTTTGCTAGAAGCAGTATATGGGCAAGCTATGTTTGTAAGTCAGGCTGACTAGGTTTCATTCTAGATTTATCTTTATTTAATAGATGGTTTGGTATTGCAGTATTCATTCCTGAAGTTCAGACTTCTCTCATTCATCTTTTCAGCCTTACCACATTCAAATCTTATTTTCTCAGTAGATCAAATGCAGTCTGAAATTCCCTGGAAAGGATCCCTTTCTTTCCTTAGTGTCTCAGATGCTTTAACATTTCAATAAAAGTCCAACCATACAGCTGCTGGTAACGAACTCTGAGGTTTCAGGCAGAAAATCAGGACCTGAGTAGTCTTGGGATACATGTGTAAGATCCAGCTGTTAAGGCAAAGATTTAGTTAATCTCTAGCTGCAGAAACACATACTGCTGCAGGAAACACACAATCACAGAATGGTTGGGGTTGGAAGGAACCTCTGGAGATCATCTAGTTCAACCCACCTGCTAAAGCAGGTACACCTAGAGTAGATTGCACAGATTGCACATGCTGCTGCAGTGGTGTTTCAGAGGTTGAATTCCTCACCCAGATTTGTGATTTGGCTTCCTGTACTGTGTGAAAAGATGTGCAACATGGAGCAAGATCCAAGCAAGTGTCATTTAGACCAGCTAATATAAAAAAATAAACACAAGGGCATCTTGTCACCATCTCAAGGGACCTGATCTTGGCCTCTGTCTATCAGGAGTCCATGACTGGAGGTTGTCTCCTTAGGATAGGTGCCCACATTGAGTCATGCAGATACTTTAGCACACATTGCTTGCTTTCATGAGAAAAAGTACAAGGGTGAAAGGACACTTTATATGCAAGGACCTGTTGGCTGGAATTCCCTTCTGCAGTGGTTTAAAGTGGTTTATGGCTGCTGCTGCAGGCAGTGCTGTGATGGGTTGCAGGGTGCCCTGAGTTTTTCCACCCCCTTGTGAAAGCTGTGTTACTGAAAAGGATCCAGGACCCCAGAAGCCAGATTGCTCAAGCTGGACTTTGGCCATTTTGCTTGCAGTACTTAACGCAGGGGACAGCACTGGCTTGTGCTTGCTGTGGCAAGATTGTGTCTATGTTTTGTACTAAAGATGTAGAACTGAATTAGGCAAAAAGGTGTTCAGACTAGAGCAAAAAGAGAAGAAAATAACCGAAGATGAGACTAGAAGTGTCTAGGGAACTTCAGGGTGAAAAATCACATATTATGAAGGAAGTCAAAGTGGAGCATTGTATTTTGTATCCAAGGTTTGCATTGTCTGGGTACTTAAACCAAACATATTTTTATATTTTCAGTTTAGTAAATACATTTATTTGACCTAAAAGAATTGAGCACTTTATTTCTGCTTCAGTTTAGTTGGGTGTGCTCAATTCCTTTTAGGTTCTTCGAAAAATTTACTAAAAGTTTCAGGAGTCTTTGTCCAATGATAAAATTGTGTCACAACTGTAACCCTCAAATCCAGACTGTGATACAGCTGTGGTCCAGGAAGAGTCTAACTGAAGTGAAAGAAATTGAAATGAGAGCTTCTCCTCTTCTCTCTCCCTACCCAATCTTTTCCACGCTTGATGAGTTCAGTGCAGAAATGGTAGCAATTACCAATTTAGAAGTGCATGCAGCACCAATTTCTTCTTACCTGCCAGTCAGGCTTTCCTCAGTATTTTGCAGGCAGCTGAAACAAGGAATGTTTAAGTAGACTTATCCCCTTGGTCAGTTGGAAATACGATGCAAACAGTGGCTGTTCTGTAACTGATAGGAATGTGCTGCTAACACAACAGCAGCTGGTGATTTCATCAGTCAAAATTGAGTGTCATTCAACTTAAGGCCACTTGGCATCGATTACTATCTAAATATTGTACTTTTATATGCTAAGCTCACCACTTGGTTCTGAAATGTGGTGAAAACGTGGAGAACTGGAAAGATGTGATGAGATTGAATGCATAAAAGTTTGGAGAACTTTTAATTGCTAGAGCTGAAATAGCAGTGAAATTTCTCTTTATTGTTAAAGACTTAAAAAATTACCCAAAAATAAAATATGTCACATCTATCTCCTTAATTCTCTTGGTCTTGATATAATTATTCACTTGCAGAACTAAATTATGAATTTTTAATATGGCATTCCATATATAATGTAAAATTGCTACCCTACTCAAATCAGCAGAGAGAAGAACAAGCAGTCTATCCTGGTTACCGAAAATTAAAAATGTACATCAGATGAGACCCCCAGTCATCTGGGAAAATTCACTCAGAACAGAGAGTCAGCATAGTGCCTTTGTACACATTAGGTCACACGAAAGTCTAGAAAACTTCCAGTGGCATCAATAAAAGCAGGTCAGGTGCGAAATTCAGAATTAAAATTACCTTCTTTCATCCCTTCCTGAAAACCCCCAAATTCTTAAAGTCTGATGTGATTTTTGACACAAGCAGCAGAGTTTGAGATCCAGACTTTAAAAGAATAATCAGTAGAAGAGGTTCTAATTCAGTCTCTTTGCTTTGATACTTTCATGGGAGCTGCAAGAAGTCTGCTGCTAATAAAAAGACATTTTGAGTCACCACTGAGAACTCAGTTTCATCTGATGTCTGAATTCAAATGGGATACTGAAATGCTGAATGCAAATGCTGTCCACTAGCAGGCTACTTTCACTCTGATTTTGGCACCAACCTCTATTACCTTAAATTTTCAGCTGGACTCAGTTCATTAATAAGATGCATTCAGGTCAGAGGGTTTACAGCATGTGCAGAGGTTAGCAGCTCATGATTGCTGAATCCAGTTCTAAATGCATGCAGGTCTCTACTCTATAAAACAACTTTCAGTAAAAGGGTTTCACTAAATTTATTCACTAAATCTGGAATTAACCACATCTTTAGAAGCTATATTTTCAAGAGGCAGTATCAGTTCACATGTGCAGCATCACCTCCACCTCCACCTATACAATCATTTTTTTTTAAGGAGTTATGCCCTGACCTATCCAGTGATGTATTATTTCTACAAAGCTACATGTGTGGTTCTTAGAGACAAATTAAGCTCTGAGACTGTCTTTAGTTCTGAAGTGAAAGGATACTTCTCAAAAAGCAGCTTCAGCATTAAATATCCCTTTCAGCAATCTTTTAATTCAGAGACAAAAGCAATTGGTCAGAAAATTATCAGTTTCCTATTATAAGTGCACCACTTTAATGTTCTTTGTGCTTCTGGGCTCTGGTTTTAATTTTGAGGGAGAACACTACATTATCAAATTTATATAGAAATAACATATGGTGTTTTGTTGCTATGGAAATATAGATCCCTATTTCTTCATTTATGAATAATAATAAAAGTTTAATTGAATCAAGTTATATTTTCAATCCACCATTTCCTCAAGGTAGCCTTTCATGAAGCCTTTGTATACATTCAATTTAAACTACTTTATTGCCCTCTAACAGGATTTTTTGTTCTACTTGGGTTTCCTTGTTAAAGCTCTAAGCATTGATTTTAGCTTATGCTACCCTGCTGGCAAACATTAGTACATAAATGCAAAATGTGTATTTTTTTATTAATACAGTCAAGCAGTAGAACATGATGCCGAGACAGGTTGAGTGGTCTCCACACTTTGAGTTTATCCCAGGAGATACTGCTTGGAGCAGGAGGCTGGACTAGAAACTGGTATTATTCTGTGATTCTTTTATTTGGGTTCATCTTACTTGTGGATCACAAGACCCCAGTTCATGTCAGTTGCTGCAGCTTGAAAATGTAAAATGGGAGTACGTGAAGAATTTTTCCAAAGTCTCCTGTATCTAGTTTAGGAATATAACTGGTGCTTCCGAGAATGTCTGTTGTCAAAGGCCTCATCCTTGTGCCTTGTTTTACCTTATTTTTGTTATTAGCTTTAATTTTGTCATCTGTATCACTTGAGGTCATAGCTTGCAGTGAATGACATTTTCCTGGTATCATTCAAGGAAATTCTTAGGTTGTTATTAGCCTGCCTTTATTTCAAATTCCATTTAGTAATCAGATGTTGCAGTCCAATAATGCCATATGATGTTATTCCTTCCTTACTAGAGGAGTCAAGCTCTAGGGTTTAGACTGTCAGAAAGGAACAGGAGGAAGTGGCCTCAAGTTGCCCCAGGGAAGATTCAGATTGAATATTAAGAAAAAATTCTTCATGGGAAGGGTTGTTAGACATTGAACAGGCTGCCTAGGGAAGTGGTGGAGTCATCATCCCACGAGGTGTTTAGGGAAGATTCAGATTGAATATTAAGAAAAAATTCTTCATGGGAAGGGTTGTTAGACATTGAACAGGCTGCCTAGAGAAGTGGTGGAGTCATCATCCCACGAGGTGTTTAAAAGATGCATAGACGAGGTTCTTAGGGACATGGTTTAGTGCCAGTGTTGGGTTAATGGTTGGACACAAAGATCTTCAGGGTCTTTTCCAACCAAAATGATTCTATGATTCTAACAACTGTCTAGAAACACATCCTTGAAGAGAAAGACACAGCAAAATCAGCACTTTGGCTTCTCAGAGTAGGAGCTGAGCACTGCAAATTTTATCTGTGGAACAGTGGGCATTTTCTAAATGGACCATCTAGCAACTGAGGGTTTCTATTTTTTATGTATATGTAGAGGATGTTTTTATATATGATGTCTTTGTATATAGAAAATCGTATTAGAAATATACATAGAATAGAAAAACCTCCATTGTTTTTCATGTATATATGCAGATGATTAAGGGCCTCACAAGTTTTTTTGTAAAGACACTGTAGTGTAAATTATTACTATATGGTGCAACTCTCATTGCACCATAAATTTGATGATAACACATATTCCTAAATACTCACTACAGAGCAGTTAAAAATAAAAAAGAATATTCCCTAAATTGTATTGTATTTCCAGGATGGATATTCCAGATTAAAAAATACTATTCTTAGTGGTCTTTCTTGCTATCTCATTGTGGTACATACACACATAAATATAGATGTATCTCATATGCAAAAATAACATAAATAAAAACACTATATGTTTGCAAGGGTGTATGTTTAAGTGTGTAAATATATATACATACATGTACACACACAGCCATACAGAGAGCAAACCTAAGGGCCTTTTTTGTACTATTTTCTGTATTTCCAGGATTCCAGGCAATTATTCGAGACTTTCAAAATAGAATGATCTGTTAAGGGGGAGTTTGCCTTTATTATTCTGATCTGTCATTTCTTTTATGTAACAAGCCAGCTGTTATTTGAACAGCATCATCCATTTCCTCAATGGAACGATGACACTACAATCAGCCTTCATTATCTTCCCATGCTCTTATATGAGAACTAAGTGCAGAGGAAATACTTTGTAATTACTCTAGGCAGATTTCCCACATGTTAGAGATGCCATAGATGGGATTAATGAATATCACTTGAAAAGGTTGAAGTAGACAAAAACAAAATTAGGCTTCAGTAATCGCAACATGCAGATGGGTTGAAATGCTAGTGGGAAAAAATCCCATCAGCAATTAAACTTGCTTCTTGGAACAGCAGATGTGCATAGTCTCTTACTGAATACTGAGTACACTTGAGAGGAGGTTGTAGAGGAAGAATGCTGAAATGTATACAGCTCTGCTCAGGCGGGGTTGGGACGAGTGACAGGGTTGTACTTATTTTCCTTAGCAGGCAGCAGGACCCCTGTGTCTCTGCTCAAAAGACTTCCAAACTTCTACTAGCTGATGAATGCACCTCTTACCACTTCTGCTGCTTTCTGCCATGAAAAGCTCTTCTGCCTGTTAAAGGACAGATCTAGAACAGCAACTGTATGGTACATATTGGCCCTTTAATCTCAGAAGGGCACTGTTAGTTCTCCAAAGGAGATATTTCTCAAGCCCCATTTTGCAGCTGGTAATGGCACAAGAGTGTCTCTGCTAGCTTCCTCTCCAGATAATCTTCAAACATCTTACTGAAAAGAAAACCTGTAGAACTAAAAACCACCAATAAAATTAATTTAGCCACCCAGGGGACTTGCTATGAGTCACCAAGCAGGGAGCTGCAATCTAGAGTGGTAAATGCATCAGTGAACAACACAAGTACTAAATCAGTAGTTTCAGTTTGTAGGGCTGGGCTTTGCAAACAACAACCTGTGGACCGAATCTGACTTACAAGGTCCAAACAAAAGGTCCGCAGTCACCACTGCAGTATTCCTCTTGATCAGACAGATGGGGAAAGTGGGAAGGGTTAATGAGCAAGCATGCAAGTCCACAGGGTTTCTACTTGTGCTGACTTTTCATTGATGGCTTTTGTTTTCATGTATTCTGTTGGTCATCATTTGAAGCAACATTACAGCATTTTAGAGTAAGTATTCTATCTCCTTAATTGCAGAAAAGTGGACTCCAGTCCTTTTTGGTTGTAGCAGGTGGAATGGATTTGACTATTACAGAGAAATTGCCATCTTTGACCTTACACAAAAGAAGTGCTGTGATCTGACCCAGTAGTTAAAAATTCAACTTTTACTGGTCAAAGTAGCTTCTTTTCTTCTCTAAGGGAAAACTTAAGTTCCCTTCTCCCTCTTCTGTGCTGGGAAGAGATTAGATTCCTCTCCTTCTCCACTTACCTTCCAGTCTATGTGGCAGATGAGTAACTCTTCACACTTGTCTCACTGGTTTCTGCTGTTCCCCAGCCTGGCTCCAGAATCTGGTACTGCGAACATGATAGGCGGAGATGTATACAGCCATAGATACATATGCATATGGAGAGAGGTGCAGCATTACAGAAATAGCCAGTCAGACAAAATCTTACCTGTGATTTGATCCCTGTCTCTACAATAACTTCACATCTTACACCTAGCACAGTTACTAATTAAGATAAATCTTTTGTGATAGCTTAATTACAGTTCAGAAGGGCTGATTTGTCCCCATACAAAATCAACTGTGTTCTTGATAGCAGTTGTAATATATCAAATACTATGCTTGCCACTAAAAGGTCTGTATAAATCTGTCACTATTATTTCCTCTTCGAAGGATGTGGGAAAGCATGTTGTATCCCACCTACTGATATGCCTGAAATCTTATTAGGGACAAAAGGGAACAGTTCATATACATATATGGAGCAAAGAATATATTATTAGGCTGATCAAAATCATCATAATCCAACCAAAACATAGCAGTTAGTCAATTCCAATACTATAAATACTCATAGTTCAAGGCAATATGGAAAAACCTCATCAATAATATTCTTCAAAATATTAAAAAAGAAAACTTAGTACCCATTTTTCCTGGAGTGATGCTTACCCTTCCGGTGTCCTATGGGCCACATAGCCAACAGTTCCAGTCTTTTTCAAGCAGAGGGGTGTGCATGAAGAGGGTAAGATCCATTATGAGTCCTGGGCATCCTGCAGTCTTCAGGTGAAGAACAACAGGGTGGTGGGGGTTCCTTCCTTCTTGATCTTGGGGTCCACCCTGGGGCTATTTTTACATGTTTTCTTAATAAGACCTGTTTCTACTCACTGAGCATCACTCAAAAGCCTCCTCCAGCTTCAGTGAACATAAAGGGCACTGTGTATGTCACACAATGGCTATCTAGATCTATTTGAATTTTACCACACATTACCCTCAGAAACTACAACAGGTCAGGCAGTAATCCCTTGGTTATTGCTAAAACTAGTTCAGGCCCAGAGAAGTTCTGAGTGTCTCCACTGCCAGATCCATGCCAACACTGTGATCTTGTGTGACTAATGGCAAAAATTGTTTTTACTGACGTACTCTATCACTACGTGCTTACTGGTGGTGAACAGAAGCTGTTAACCAGTGACTATTCAACCTGTGAATATCTATGTGGAAGTGGTGTAAAGCTTCCCTTTGCCACCCTAATAAGTTTATCTTCAGTTTTTATTTCCCTTTGATTTGTGCAGCACCCTTCTGTCCATTCTGCCTGTGTGGTCAAGTGTCTTTACATGCAAATGCAAGTTGACTGTTCCTGAATATATAGTATGCTACAACTTTGCGAAAAATATTTAGGAATCACAGCTGCTGTGAACATGCAGCAGCCTGATTTGGATTGGGACAGAGCATACAATAAAAAACCCACCAGTTGACGTCAGGGATTTATGGAGTTTTCCACAGGAGGAAAAAAACCCCCAGTATTTCCTCTATCAATTTGCTGTTTGTCCATCAATATATATTTATGTCAGTATATATTAAATTATTATGGTAATATCCTTTATTGAACCCTCACTCATTTCAGAATCTCACTTTCATTTTTGGCTAATGGTTGATGAATTAAACCACAAGATTTAGAAATGTGTTGTTAGCTCTGATGACAGTGTCTCCGCAAGAAGCTGAACCTCAGTCCCTTGAGAGGTCTTAACGACCTGGCAGTTGGATTACCTGGAGTGAAGGCCTCTGAACATCTGCCACACACACCTTGTTCTGTCTGCAGCCTCACACACAGCTTCCCATCCCTGCACAAGTCTTTCAAGCATGGATAAAGAATTCATTGCAGAGATCAGCAGATGGTTTTCATTGTTATTATTCCTATTGGCACCAAAAATGCTTAAATCAATGTGCAGGCTTTGGAACAGTATTTCCTCCTCTATTTCTCATTTTGTTTTGACAGTCATTTGAACATCTCCAGATTCCCAGATTAGACTCAGTATGTAGTTTATCTATTTCATCAATACTCTCACAAAGAAAAGCCTATCTTCTGCTTCAGCCAGTCCCCTTCAGTCATTTCTGAAAGCCTAGCAGTTATGATATTAAGTGTGCCTCTCACACCCTCTTGTTATCATCTCAGATTGTTGTCTGCATTTAGTGTCAGATAATAATAAAAAAAAAAAATAAGAAAAGTAGTAGATTTGGGGTTGTTAGCATCAGTTAGCAATCAGCATGCCTTATGCTTCCTATTATAAGACTTATTTTCAGCTGCTCACAAGCCTTCCTTGATTTAGCTGTTTTCAACTCAAATTTTCCATACTGAATGCCTGTGTCTGCCCAATAGATTTATTTATTTTTAAATCAACTCATAAATGGTTTGGTAACAGTATTGGAATGGAAAAAAAACCATTTGTTTTGCTCGTGTTAAGAGATTCAGCCTTTTAATTTTTTTTTTTTTTTAGAAGACCCATCATGTACATATGCATTTGTGTGTTTTGGCAGGCATGTGTCTTTTCTCTTTCTGAAAAAAGCTGCTCAGTTTTTGCCTTTGAAGAGCCACAGCTTATGTCCTACAGTTATCCTCTTGCTACAGCTTTGCAGAATAAAGTCTCCCAAAATCACAGCTGTGGCAGGTCTAGCCTGTGGTTGAATGAAATTATGCTTAAAATTGCAGTTGTGGCCTATTATAATTGTGCCAAGACCAGGTTCCAGATATTAAAGGTCTTTTCTTTCCTGTGTGCTTGGTAGCAACTTTCTTGTTGGGCCCAAGAAACCTGGAGGAAGACTCTGATTTATTCATATGCCAAGGGGTTAAAAAAGCAAAGAAAATTAGGGGTGACCACAGAACAGTAGATGAGAACAGAGCCTGGGGCGTAGGATGAGATGTGAAGCTGCAGATGGTAGAGGCTTGTATTGCAGGTTGTAGGGAAAGTGGGACTGGAAGTGGGGAGAGGAATAGTGGTTTTTGCCATGGCAAGAGACTGAGGGTGAAAGTGGAGGAGAAAATATGGAATAAGGAAATTGAAGTCTACAGTGTAAATGTGGAAAAAAAAAAAAAAAAGGAACTGCAAGCAGATTGAGCATGTGGAGGAGAAGTGTCAAGTTGGGAATCAGTGAGCCAAAGGACAAAATGTAATGGGATGGGCAGATATTACCTGACACTGAGGCAGGGTTCAGGGGCAGGGAAAAGGAATGTGGGTGTAGAAGAACCATGGGTGAAGAGATAGGTGAAAAAAAATCTGGCAAAAGGTCTGGGCACTCAAGATTCAGTATTGTTAAAAGCGAAGTGGTCAAAAAGTTACAGCATGGCAGAAGACTCATTAGATGGTCCTAGCTGTTTAAATGGAGAAAAAAGAGTTGTTCAGACAAGGAGACTTTCACTTCTATTTAGCCTCACATTGTGCTCGGTATAATCCACATTTCTTGAGCTCCACCTGTTTCATTTTCTGTTGCCAAACCTACACGAATCACCGTTATTGCTGAGTCCTTGTTACCTCAAATGACAGAGCTGGTAAAATTCTGATTGTTACAGTTTACTTTCTTAAAAACCTAGATTCTACACAAAAAACACATCCTGCACACAAGTGCATTAAAAAAACATTTTTCAAGATTGAAAAATCACTGTGAATGAAAGCGTTGTTAAGTACAAGAGCAAAGCCTGCTCATGTTGAAGTGGGCAAAAAATCTGCTTTTATCTTATGTGTCTTTGCTGAAGTGTCTGAGAGATTTTTGTTGAAACATGCCAATATAAATTTGATCTGTGGAATGGTCTGAGCCTAACTAAAAACATGAGCATGGAACAAGCAATAATAACGTATGTCACCAAGTTTCCCAGAGCAAAAAATGTTTTGTAGATTAATTATGATCTCTTTGCACCTCTGTAGTTCAGTAGTTGATCAGATCCGGCACTAAAATAGTGCTATCATTTTTAAATTAAAAGACTGGTTGGGAACAAATTAGTGAAGCATTTACCTTTCTGTCTCCCTGCTCTCCTTCTACCATGTGCTCCACAAGCACAAGGTTTTGTACAAGCTTAGTAAACCACTTGTAATCCAAACCGTGACAATTTGGTTTTGAATAAGTCACATGGTTGGGGTTTTTTTTGGGAAGAGTAATGAAAAGTAGTTGTCAAGATGACAGCAAGTGTAAAACCCAGGTTGAAGCTGTCAGCATGGACGCAGCAGTGCAGCCGCTTCCTTCCTGCCTTTGGGAAAGGTCAGGAGGATAAGCAGACAGCTTACACAGCATGTAGATGTTGCTGAGGATTACGGGCTGCTTAGGCAGGAGCATGAGTACGACACGAAAGCGAACAGGACACGCAAGCACAAAATCCGTAGAGAAACACATTTTAGCCATGACAAGCGATGTCAGTCGTAACAGGCAGCGCCTGCGGGTCGGGCAGGCGGTCACACCTCACTTCTTCTGACAAGTGAAAGGTGCTGGCTCACCTCTGCGGGCATCCTGCCGGGAAGCAGAGGCTAAAGCCCGCTGAAATCAATCAAAGCTCGTCTGCTTCAACGTGCTTTGAATTGGGTCTTAAGACAACACATCCCCTTGGATTTTCCTTTTATGCCAGACTGCAATGCACAGCAGGCCAGGCTGTAAAATCACTGAGGGGCATTGTTTATTTGACACGTCTTTGCACAGCACCATGGTTATTTCAGGCCCTCCTTCACCCCTAATTTATCCTAATTTTAAGCAATTAGGAACAATTATTAGGAATACAGCTCCCCTGTAGTTTCTCACAGAGACATCCTAAAAGAGATTCAGCCTGTTTAAGACCTGAGTCACCCTTGTTACTGTCTCTGTTTGTCCCAGGCTATAATGGAAAGTGAGGACAACCTGCCCCCTCATTTAGGTGCCCTGACTGGGTTTCTTGAATCTGGGGGAACAAGGGGCTTGAGAAAGTTTAATGAGTCTACGTACATCACGTATTGAAGCTTGAGAGATAAAGGCAGGAATGAAATTCTCTAGTTATGATCTGGATTAAATAGCTCAAGAAAAGGGAGTGGTGATTTGAAAACCTACTGAATGCTAAGTGAAGGAATGGATGAAATCGGAGTCCCTGAGTGCTTTCTGTCCTTTGACAGCCACAGACAAAGTACAAAACAATTGCCTTGGGACATATCAACTTTTTTCATATCAATGAAGGTTTACCCTCTATAAAGATCTTTTTATTTTACATTTTCAGCAAGTATTGCATTATTTTATTGTTCTCTGCTGCTGATGTGGCAATCTCATCCTGTTAGCCCTCTGGATATATTAGCAATCTTAAAATGCCATTTTTCTCTCGTGAGAAAATTGCAGAGAAGAAAGATCTCTTAACTCTTGCTGAACCAACCAAAATGTGTATTTGTTTTTGTCACTCATGTCAGCTTCCTGCATGTTTTGGATGACTTTGCTTTACAGCCTGGATCAAAGTCATCAGATCACTTCATGCAGATAATAAAAAGTTGTCCAGTGATATAATAGTACATCCAGTGATACCATGAAGAGGGCAACTAGAGCTTTTAAAAAGTCAGTATCCCATTCTGATATAATACAATTTTAATTGGACTCCTATTAATTTTTTAAACCATTTTTTCTGGGTGCAAATTCCACCCTTGGACAGGTAAGATTGCTTTTTCTGATTATGAGTATATGCAAATAGAGATTTTCTCCCCTGGTTCACAATTTATTATTTTCTTCCTTTTTATCTTTATTCTCTCTACTTTTTAATGTCAAATGACTGTATTTTTATATTGCCAGACTAAGCTCTCTCAAGTAATTACTACCCTCTTACACATTATTTCTCTCAGGTATTGAACACAATCAAATTATATTTCAATTTATTATGTTAAATCCCATTATTTATCTCCCATTTACTCATTTAGTAGAAATTGAAAGTGCTGAACTACCGGCATCACTTACAGCTTTATAGTGAAAGCAAAGCTACCCACACAGCAATTATTTCCATAAACACGAGCATCTTATTCAGAACAAGGCCCAGCGTGCCAGTCTATCGCCCTGCTCTGCCCCTGCTCCTCAGTAAAGGAGCGCTGATGAGCAGTCTGCAGTGCTCAGCATACGGAGAGAGATCTGCAAGGAGGAGGGGTGGAGTGGGTTGCAGGAAAGCCAGAGCAGACACACTTATCAAAAAGCAAGGAAGGCAAGAAGCTAAAGAAAAGGGGAGGAACAAGCAAGAGATAAGCAGTGAAGAACAAAGCCAGAAAGGAAAAAAACAAGGAGAATGATAAACAGAGATGGAAGAAAGGAGAGAGAAAGAAGATAAGGTAACTGATGTAAGAACCAAGGATAAAAATAATCAGCATATTCATTACAATGTCCCTTATTGAATCCTGAGGAACATTCTCATATGAACATCCCAGAATTTACATTAATTTTAAAGGGAGGAAGACAAGATATCAATCAAATCCACAACACTAGAGTTTCTGAGGCCATGATTTTGTGGAGAAGAGAAGGCTCCGGGGACATCTTCTTGTGGCCTTTCAGTACTTAAAAGGGGCCTGTAAGAAAGATGGGACAGACTTTTTAGCAGGGCCTGTTGCGAAAGGACAAAGGGTAATGGTTTTAAACTAGAAGAGGGGAGATTCAGGCAAGACATGAGGNGTGATGCTACGATACAGGAAAACCTGTCTTCAGATTCCCAGTACCAGATCAAACTGTCGCAGCTGCAAATAGCGAAACGCTGATCTCATTAAAGCTTGCTCTGCTGGTTCAGATTAGTGCAGAACTTCTGGTATGTTAACTTTGTACTGTTAAAAGGCTTTATCATGTGTCATCTGTCCTCCCACAGCTGATATAAAGCCAGCATAACAGCATAAACCTAATATAAAGTTTGTGTTGCATGCTCTGGCTAATTCAGTGGAAATTTGTTCATGTGTTCATAATCAAATTTATAGTGCTGGTCCAGGAGGGCATAGATGATGTAGTAAATGGTCTTGATATGCTGCAAATGTTGTTATGAGCAGAAGGAAACATACCATGTACTAGTAACTAATCATTTACCCTTAGTCCAATTAACATTTTACCAGACAAAATTATTAACCCTATTACAAACATATATACTCATTATTCAGATGAATACAGAGACATTTCATCAGCAATAGTCTTAAAATTGTTTGAGTCTGCTTGGTGTTATTTCACATGTTTTGCCAGCAAGATCTGCCTGCTTCTCCTTGGCTCCCAGGTGAAGTGTGAAAGTTGCTCAGCAGCTTCTCCCCACCCCACCTGAAACAAAGGGCTCTTACTTGTCCCACGACGACTATCTTGGTTTGTTAGGCCTTTGCCATGTGCAATATTCTCAGAGATGAAGTTACAACAGATCAGGCATTAGTCACTTGAGCACTACACAATTATTAAAGCAAGCTAAGCCCAGCTCAGGACAGGGAAAGGCTGAAATACCTGTCAGGTGAGCACAAAGCCTGCAGACTTTTCCTAATGACAAAAAGTCGTGTTTACTGGGGTATGGCCTCAGTGTTTTGTGTTTGTTTGTTTGTTTGTAAAACTGTGTAATGCTCTGTAAATTTACTATATAATACTGGTAATTGAAAACATGATTGACAGGAGCTTTCTTTTGCTTTTCAGCTGACAAATCAGCTGTGCTATGTACCTGTGGACTGATCTATTGGGGTTCTAATGGCTCATGTTTAAAATGATGGAGGTCTGCACTTATGTGCTGCTATATGAGGAAATATCCCTGATGCACCTTATCTTCTCTGTAAAGCATTTAGTTCAGCCTACCCTGCAGAAATCACAAAAGGCATTAGTTCCATCTCAATTATTGCAGTTGTGTTCTGTTAGGATCTAAATTTATTTCACAGCAGCATGTATTTATGTATTGTTAACACCTGATTGCTGAAAGTACCAGGCTTAGGAAAGCATCTCTGCCAACTTCAGAGGATGCCTTGAATGATGGGTTCTGGTCTCTACAGAAAAATGGGCAAACAAAACCCCATGAGGGAAGTCCTGACAACATCTGCTGTTCTTACCTTTATCTAGCTGCAAATTTTCGTTACGAACTCTCCTCACCCCGTCCTCCCCCTCCTTTTTTTCTTGCAGGTCTGCCAAGACTCAATAAAGAGCCATTTCAGAGCTCAGCAGATGGCATTCCTCATTGTTATTCCTCCTGGTACCCAGGGGTGTCTGAGTCCATGGGCACGAGAATGGTTTTCCCCACTGCTGCTGTAGTTCTACTTTGACTTTAATTTCTAAGTATCCATACTGTCAACATAAGCTGAGATACATCTTAATTAATAATACTTCGTGTGCAGGATTGCTCTTGACAGTTTTGAAGTTGTAATATGTATCTGTATATTAACAGGTTGCTCATGCTCCTTTTCAAGTCTGTCAGTAGAAAGCAGATCATCCAGGTGATCCTTATAACCTGGTGAATCGCTGAATCGCAAGAGCCGACATACCCACTGCCACACACAGGCAGAAATTTATTATTAGAGTTCTGCCTACTTCAGTGCCCACTCTGTAAGGTGATTGTGTCACTCCTAGAAGTATTTTGCAGAAGATCCCATTATCTCCATTTTAGAGACAGACAAACTGAGGGTTTTTTTTCTATGTGACTTGCTCAAGACAACTTAAGCAAATCTGAAAGCAAAGTGCATCTTTTAGTTTCCTATTACACGATCTGTGTCCTCTACTAGGCTTCAAAAAACAGACTTAGTTTTGAAATGTCTTAATTTGTTATTGGCTTGATTTTGCAGTCTTCGTCACT
>VWYH01001996.1:0-12009 GCA_013399365.1 Pampusana beccarii
CTAACAAACCAAGAAGGACTGGTGGGAGATGTGAAGTTTGGGGGCAGCCTTGGCTGCAGCAAGCATGAGGTGGTGGAGTTCAGGATCCTGTGTGGAGGAAGCAGGGCAATAAGTAAGACTAAAACCGTGGACTTCAAGTGAGCTAACTTTGGCCTCTTAAAGGTCCTACTTGAAAGAATCCCATGGGTTAGGGCTCTAGAAGGTAGAGGGGTCCAAGAGAGCTGGTTAATATTGAAGCATCACTCCCTCCAAACTCAAGACCAATGCAACCCTATGAGGAAGAAATCAAGCAAAAGGAGGAGGAGTCCTGCATGGATGAGTAAGGAGCTCCAGTCAAAACTCACGTGGAAGAAGGATGTTTATGTAATGTGGAAAAAGGGACAGACCACTTGGGAGGAATATACGGCGGCTGTTAGAGTATGCAGAGATGCAGTGAGGAAGGCCAAGCTCCACTTGGAATTAAATCTGGCAAGGGATGTCAAGAGCAACAAGAAGGACATCTTCAAGTACATCAGCAGCAAAAGGAAGATTACGGAAAATGTAGGTCTGCTGCTGAATGAGTTGGGTGCCCTGGTGATGGAGGATACAGAGAAGGCAGTTAGTGAATGCTGCCTTTGCTTCCGTCTTTACTGCTAAGACCAGCCCTCAGGAATCCCAGACCCTGGAGGGAGGACAGAAAGTCTGTAGGAAGGAAGACTTTCCCTTGCTTGAGGAAGATCAGGGTAGAGATCATTTAGGGAAACTGGACACCCGCAAATCCATGGCCCTGATGGGATGCACCCACGAGTGCTGAGAAAGCTGTCAGTCTTGGAGAACAGGAGAGGTGCCTGAGGACTGGAGGAAAGCCTGTGTCACTCCAGTATTCAAAAAGAGCAACAAGGAGGACCCAGGAAACTACAGGCCAGTCAGCTTCATCTCCATCCGTGGAAAGGTGATGGAATAACTCATTCCGGATGTCATCTCCAAGCATGCAGAGGAAAAGAAGGATATCAGGAGTAGTCAACATGGGTTCACCAAGGGGAAATCATGCTTGACCCACCTGATAGCCTTCTATGATGGCATGACTGTCTGGGTAGACGAGGGGAGAGCAGTGGACATTGTCTACCTTGACTTCAGCAAGGCTTTTCACACCGTCTCTCACAACATAGTCATAGGCAAGCTCAGGAAGTGCAGGTTGGATGAATGCACACTGAGATGGATTGAGAACTGGCTGGATGGCAGAGCTCAGAGGGTTGTGATAAATGGTGCAGAGTCTAGTTGGAGATCTGCAGGTAGTGGTGTTCCCCAGGGGTCAATGTTAGGTCCAGTCCTGTTCAAGCTGTTCATCAATGACCTGGATGAAGAGACTGAGTGCACCCTCAGCAAGTTTTCTGATGATACCAAACTGGGAGGAAGGGTTGACACAGCAGAAGGCTGTGCTGCCATTCAGCGAGACCTGGACAGGCTGGAGGACTGGGCAGAGAAGAACCTAATGAAGTTCAACAAAGGCAAGTATAGAGTCCTTCACCTAGGGAGGAATAACCCATACACCAGTACAGGTTAGGGGTGGACCTGCTGGAAAGCAGCACTGCAGGGAAGGACCTGGGATTTCTAGTGGACCACAGGTTGACCATGAGTCAGCAATGTGCCCTTGTGGCCAAGAAGACCAACAGTATCCTGGGGTGCATTAAGAAGAGTGTGACCAGCAGGTCTAGGGAGGTTATCCTCCCCCTCTACTCTGCCCTGGTGAGGCCACATCTGGAGTACTGTGTCCAGTTCTGGCTCCCAGTTTAAGAAGGACAAGGAACTACTGGAGAGAGTCCAGTGGAGGGCTGGTATGAAGGTTGTTAGGGGCCTAGAGCATCTTTCTTATGAGGAAAACCTGAGAGAGCTGGGCCTGTTCAGCCTAGAGAAGAGAAGGCTGAGAGGGGATCTTATTTATACTTATATAATCTCAAGGGTGGGCGTCAAGAGGATGAGACCAGACTCTTTTCAGTAGTGCCGAACGACAGGATAAGGGGCAATGGGCACAGACTGATCCATAGGAGGTTCCATCTGAATATGAGGAGAAACTTCTTTACTTTGAGGGTGACAGAGCACTGGAACAGGCTGCCCAGAGAGGTTGTGGAGGTTGGACTAGATGATCTCCAAAGGCCCCTTCTAACCCCAACCATTCTGTGATTCTGTGTAATTCTGTCATTACTTTGGCTTGCTCCACGGGCTTTTACAATTAATTGGTGGTCATTTTCTTCAATTCGCTCCCAATGAGGTAAAATGTCTAATAGGAGCTAATGAATTGCCTCTAGAGCAAATAATGATGATTTTAGTGGTTGTTCTAATTTGCTTAGGTCGTTGGCAGCAGCAGTCACTTTGTTCATTACGACTTCAGTTTCTATGCTATTTGGTACTCCCAGTCCTGTTTATAAGACACCAGTGACATTTCTCTTTGATCATTTTGGAGAGGTGGCAGTTCGTCTGTGTAACCATGCTAGCCAGCCAGTGTAGGTAACTCCTAAAAAGGCAGAAGAATCTGATTTAATTGCTGACACATTGATGTGTAATGTTAATTCCACTCTTTTTATGGACCAGATAGGGTTAAAGAAAATTTGCTGTTGTCCTGTATTTCTAATTATAGAGGGGCCAGTATCATAAATGTAAGGCGATAACTTAATTGATGAGTATGGTTGTTCAATATTAATTTTGAATTTGAGTTGGAGGCCTGAGCTGAAGTGAAATTTGTAGTCAGTCCAAATACATGTTATGACTGTTGAATGGGATATGGTAAAGTTGTACCAGCATTCGTGTCCGGAAGGGCAGACGTGTGTTAGTAGGACCATGTCTAAATTTTTCTCCAGCATAGTTTACAATAATTCATGAAGCTGCTACACACTCAGTATGATTTTCAATTCAACATCCTTTTGAAATGGAATCTCCTTTTGTTCCATTTAAAAAGGAAATTAGTTGATCTCTGGCTTCATCCTGTGATCCACTCTTGTTTCTTGAAGGTCACATTGTTGTGTAGTGTTACTACAGATAAATCTAGAAATTTAGTGGGATAAGTATCAGGTACAAATTCATTAGAATTTATATAAGCATTGATCA
Organism: Pampusana beccarii; assembly: GCA_013399365.1. Lineage (NCBI taxonomy): Eukaryota > Metazoa > Chordata > Aves > Columbiformes > Columbidae > Pampusana > Pampusana beccarii. Next base: position 3,082 of record VWYH01001996.1, read on the forward strand.
ATGGCCACATTTTCCTCTCAAGCATCTTAAAATCAAACAATAGATGTATGCCACAATGGCCCCATAGGCAAATTGCAAATATGGGTTCTGTAAAGGTGAAATTAACAACAATTTGACTCTGCTGGTAGTAACCAACAATCTTTGTAATTGTGTTTTGGTTTGTTAATAGGGTAGGGAGTAAACTGATAGACAGTAGGGGTAGCTGTTGTAGTAGTAGTGATGGTGGGAATCAGGGAAGCATTACATTGCATACTGCCCTGCATAGTAGATCCTGCACCATACATGCTTCTCAACTGTGGGTCCAGAATCTGCTATAGTTACCATACTGATTAGCACAAATAAAGGAAGTGACAGTCCCCATGTGTTGGACTTGTTGCCATGTGAACTGAATTTGTTTCATGCTGGTGATGATTACTGCTGAGAAAAGGATAAGAAATCCATGGTTAACCCAATCTCCAGAGAGGTGTGCTGGCATAATTCCCAGTATTGTTCCTGGAAAGGAAAAATATTAATAATGCAAGTCTTGGCAGGGTTTTTCTTGACAGGTTACCCCTTAGTGGCTCAACTTGTTTGACCACTCAGACTAAAAACAAAAGCTCCTTTTCCCATTTGGAATATTTTTGTTCTGTCTCTTTAAATGCAGTCAAGCTGAATAATAAAGGTCTCTTTGGTCTGTCAGGACTGGTTTGGAAGAGCTTACATTAAGTACCGTGTTCTGCAAAACCCCATTCTGCTATAATAGGATTGTGAGGGTGTACTGGTCCCAATGACTGATATGTTTTTAATTCCTGTATTAGGGTTTTGACTGCTTCTTTATGTTCTGAGTTCCAATTCCTCAGCTTTCCTTCTCAGAAAAGTTAGTACAGTGGACGAGCAATAATAGAAAATCCAGGTACATGCTTTCTCCAATATCCTAAAGTACCCATTAACTGCTGTAATTCTTTTCTAGATTGGGGCATCTGTAATTGTTCTATTTCACTTAGCGTGTCCGGTGGAATTGCTGCATTACCTGCAACCCAGCAAGTGCCGAAAAATTTTATTTCTTTGCTTGGTCCCTGGCATTTTTCAGGTGGAATTTCAATTTCTGGTTTATGTAGTGCTTGCTTAACTGCAGTAGCCACTTCCCCTACTTTCTTAGAAGAGGTTCTTCTGATTAGGATATCATCTATATATTGATATAGTTTTATATCTAGCACTACCATTCACGGGTGTGTGGCTGTTAAAATGGCAATATTTGGCACCACAGCTGTGAGCGAGGCTGTTAAAGTTGCAATACTAAGTACTGCAGCTGTGAGTGGAGCTGTGTTGGCATTTAAACGCCAATATTCAATTGTTAAATGCCATGTCTCATCAGGTTTACAGACTGGCCAGATTGGTGAATTGTATGAGGAATGAGTTCTGGAACTAATTTGGTGTTTTTCTAAGTCTGCGATTATTTCAGAAATTCCCTTCTCTGCCACAGCAGAAATCAGGTACTATGGGACATTAGTAATTTTTGATTCAGGAAATGAAGGGACAATGTGGAGCTCATGGACTGTTGCTTCATGGTTGCTATTAGGGTTAGGGTCGATCTTTGAACTGAAGGACCATACACTGCTGCCCGGCAAGTGCCAGGTTCAACTCTTGAAAACATCAAAATCTATAATATTTTCATGGTGATTTTTAACCGCAAAGCAAGTACACATCATATGCTTCTTGCTCAGGAGCCATTAATTAACTTTTGCAGTCTGACAAACACCTCTCACTCCATTAACTGTGGTAATTTTGACTCTTTGCCATCCAGATTATACGTCCAACTTATCAGCATGTTCTTGGGTCAGTACTGAAATTTGTGCTCGTGTATCAATTAGTAATATTACTAATTGTTGTCAAGCACCAACTGTAACTAAAATGTATTCTTTAATGATGGGTCTAGCCTCATAACCAGGGGAATCTGAGAGAATCAAAGAATCATCTTCCCCCAGTTCGCTGTTGTCAGGGTTACATGATATGTTCTCATCCCATTCTTCAGGGGTCACAACCACTACCCTTCCTTCCTTCCTTCCTTCCTTCCTTCCTTCCTTCCTTCCTTCCTTCCTTCCTCCTCTCCCTCCCTCTCACCTCCCCTTCCTGCCTCCTTCCTCTCTTTTTTCATCCCTTCCTCCCTCCATCCCATTCCTCCCTCCCTTCCTCCTTGCCTCATTCCCTTGCTTCCTCTTTCTTTTTCTTTCTCTTTCTTTCTTTCTTTCTTTCTCTTTCTTTCTTTCTTTCTTTCTTTCTTTCTTTCTTTCTTTCTTTCTTNCACCTTCTTTCCTTCCTTTTTACCGCCTTCTTTCCTTGCAGCCTGCCTCACCATGGTCAGCACCATGGGCTGCAGGGGAATCTCTGCTCCGGCATCTAGAACACCTCCTCTCCTTATTTTTCACTGACCTTGGTGCCTGTGGAGGTGTTTCTCTCACATATTCTCGCTATTCTCTCTGCTGCTGTTGTTGTTGCACAGCAGTTTTTCTCCCCTTTCTTAAATATGTTATCACAGGGGCTCTACCACCATCACTGATTGGCTCAGCTTTGGCCAGCAAAACCTTGCGATGCAAAGCCAATACAAGAATAGACAAGGACTTGCTTAGAATAAGCAATTGAGAAATATGTTAGATATCCTTGATTAATGATTTACAAATGATCTAGCAAAAAAATAGCACAGGCAGGTAGTAAGGGGATGATTGACCTCATAGAAATACTAATAATTTGATAAACCTATTAGATGAAAGAGACGATAAAAAGTGTGTGCATCTTTGATTAGAAACAGGAAGGTAATGAGCTATTTTCAGAGTCTGGGATGCTGTGTATATAACAGGTGATATGGAGTAAACAGACTGCTCTCACTATTTGGAAATTAAATATCAAAGTAGCAAAATGGGGTGGGAAACATAAATCCTCAGGGAAAAATCACAGAATAATTGTCCTGTATGTCCTCAAGGAAGTACTGGCATCACAAACTTCGGAATTCTTTAGTGAGAATAAGACAATTTTAACTGCTTAGTTCCCTCTTAAATAACAGATCTCTGCTTAAACAGTATACTGAGAGATTAGAAAAGGAAATGGTTTACTTAAAGAAATTTTGAAGGGATTTAAAAGTAAATTGAAGGAAATTTTAGTAGCAGCATTTCTTTTAAATCTCTGAAGGTCCAGTGAAGAGTGAAAACATTGAAAATACAACAGTGAGGAAACTATAGCAAAAATATTACAGTTAAACCAACTGAAATGGTAATCTTGATGAAGAAGCAAGTCAATCTGACCAGAGGAATAAACTTTTAATTTTTTTTTTAATGTATGAAGTGTCTGTGGTAAAATGACACTTATTAAAAAGGTTAAATCAGTTTAACTATGTAACAAGTCAGTGAAATTTCCTCTATTAGATTTGTGAAGCTCACTGGACCTTTGCATAATAGCATGCCTGTATGAACATGAACTTTCTATGTGTTTCTAGCAGTGTCGTGGTTTGATTGTGGGGTGACAATAAATCATGGCAGATGTATTGTTAACCCCCTCTTCCCCCCCTTCCCCCTTCAGCCCCTTCCTCTCCCCCCTTCCCACTAAGGACAGGCGATTGGGAGGGAAAGAAGGACAGAGAGAAGAGAGTTGGAAAAATTAAAAATGTTTTATTAATGCTACCAATAAAAATAGAGAAAATAATACAAAATATACAAAACCAATCCTGAAAGTCCAGGCAACTGCTCCGGCAGATGTAGGGCCAGCACTCAAAGTCCTGGACTGGACTCTGCAGCCAACCGGAACTGGATTCAGTCTGTCACTAGGCCTCAGTTTACAGGGCCAACTTGCAAGGTCCTCTCCCAGTGTCGGCCATAAGGAAAAGGGGATGAGATCCTTGTGATCTCCCATTTTTATATGAAGTAACACGTGAATGTGATGGAATGCCTAGTTGGTCAGTTTCAGTTCACCTCCTACTTGCACATCTCGCGAGATGCATCATTATCAATGACCTTGCATACCATTGTTATGTCTACCAAAACATGTATCTAACTTTCAGGAAAGCACAGTTTGTAAGAAGACTTTACCTGAGAGGGAAAATTCACTGAAAGAGAAACTTGTTTTTAACAAAACCAGGACAAGCAGTCTTGATGGTAACACAGAATAACTAAACCCAGAAGGATGAGCAAAGCACAAATATGTCCTAGCAAGACTAATAACGAATAAATGGAGACCTGTGTTTCCCTGAAGATCAGAAGAGGAATAGGAAGATGAATTAGTTAGCTATCATGTTGCTGCTTAGTACATGAAATTTCAAACCTAAAATAGGTACATCACAAGTAGACTACTATGTACTTTGCTGTATTTTTATACTCTGTTAACTCTGAATAGAGAATTTAAATGCATAGTTGAGGAACAGTCCATTAAAAAAGAAGTTGCTCAGTAGCTTTCCGGAAACATTTAATTTTAAACCTTTCCTTTGTCCAAATTAGTTTATTTCTTCTAGAAGAAAAAACCAGTAGAATATATTTACTTTTGAAATTTATACTAGCCTTAAAAGTTAGGATTATAGTCTTATTCAAAGACAGAGATTTGACTTCTGGATCTATTGTATATCAAGAAGATGAAGAGTTGTCCTAATATGTTGCTAGAAATGCTAAAATTGGAATGACATGAAATTTTTATTTATGCAGAGGACTTAAAAGCACCTTGCTGAAAATCTTCTTCCTCTGATCAAAATTCTTGTCATGTGAAATCAGAAAAGACTATTAGCATGTTTAAAAAATGTCTGTTAACTCTTTTCTCCGTAAATATCTTCCAAAGATTTTAATGTAATTAAATGTCTTTTGGCTTACAGTTCTGATCTGCTTTCTTAAGTGAGCTGCACTGTGTGGCTGGAATGAACATTCAATAATGAATGGTGTGGATTTGGGCCTTGAGATAGTATTTGGGGTTTTTTTTGCCTTATTCCTACTGCATTGATATGGAGACTTCAAGAAACAGCATAGGGTGATGATCATAGCAACATTATTGGCTTAGTATCTCCGCTTTCTTGTTGTATTTATATTGCCTCTGGATGTTAGTACGGATGTTAGTATGGTTTACAACTGATATCAGATAACAAATCTAGTTCAAAGGTTTTAAAATTTCATTATTTGCTTATAGCAATTTTTTATCTGTTTAGGCAACATAAAAATCTTTCAGTTTTTTACTTGTTGTTGTGGTTTAGCCCCAGCCAGCAACTGGGACCATGTGGCCACTTGCTCACTCACCCCTCCTCCTACTCCAGTGGGATGGGGATGAGAATCAGGAAAACAAAAGGTAAAAACTCGTGGGTTGAGATAAAAACATGTAGCAANAAGTAGTTATATGTGTGAACATCTGATTGACAGACTGTCTATCCTATCAATTAACAGTGTGCTATGTAGACAGAAATAGATGTGTATATAAATCCTTGGCTGATGTAATAAAGGGTCTTCATCTTTGATCATATTGGTCTGTCGTGAAGTCCATTATTTTGCTCCCGCAAAAACAGTTTAACAGAACAGCAAAAGGGAAAAAGATAAACAAAGCAACAATAAAAATGAAAGAATATACAAAGTGAGTGGTACACAATGCAATTGCTCACTAATCCAGAAAACCAATGCCCAACCTGCTACAGAGCAGCAATCACGAACACCAGTCCTGTACAGCCGATCCCAGAAGAGCAGAGAGCTTGTCCGCAATTCATGCTCTATAGGAATATAATGGAAGATTGTCAAGGAGAAGAATTGTAAATACACTCAAGCAACTGCAGTTGGGGTGTAGAAAAACATATCACACTAATAGTTGTTTAGCCTTGTGTACTTGACAAGTAGAACCTCTGTGTTTAGAGAACATAGGCCTGTGAAAGACTTAGAGGCACCTTATTGAACATCCTTGAAATTCCTGCTCTACTGCAGGCAAAGATCAAAGCAGTGTGGTAAACTGCACCTGTGTGAATCCGTGATATACAGATTAAACCAGCAGGCTCAGTGATCTTCTAGCAAGGATCGAGCTCATAATCATGCCGAACAGCTGGTCCCGGAACAACGGACAGCTGGACAGCAGAGATTCCCTAAACAACAAGGTCCTTGGCCAGTTCCCCCAGTTTTATACTATGACATCATATGGTATTGAATATCCCTTTGGCTAGTTTGAATCAGCTGTCTTGGCTGTGTCCCCTCCAAGCTTCCTGTGAAAAATAACTCTATCACAGCCAAAACAGCACACTTCTCCTGCAGATTGGATGTTATTTTGAGGGTTTATTAGTTTAATTGCTCCAAAATGTAAACCTGGCATGCAGGAAATGTCTTTCAAAATGAGACTTGTTATTTTAAAATAAATGTTGTACCTTTTTCTGGTCACTGATTTATAAAATTAATTGTCTTTTAGAGTATTTATAATAGATGTAAACTTGCTGTTTCAGCCCTGCAGAAAGTAACGGCTCTTACGTTACTCTTGCTCTAAGATATGAGCTCTATGGTTTTTTTATTAAACAGTTTTTAAAGAAGTATTTTATGATTTTTTTTTTTTAATGTTAGGATTGTACTGTGTTTCAATCTTAAAGACCTTAGACCTGAAAATATAATTTTATACCTTATTAATGAAATTAGTAGATTTGTATTATATGAAAGCAGCATATCTACTGTCGCGGTTGAGACGGACAAACGACATAGACCAAGTTCTTCCAGGATGCAAGTAGTAGATGCCATTTATTGCCACAAGTGCATTTTTATACAGTTTTACCAATTCATGTGTCTCTTCACTATTGGTTACAAGTTACAGCAGTAACATCTCATTGGCTAATTTTGCTATCACCAGTGTTACTCTTTTACTCCCTTCTCTCTTACGGGTACACTTTAATATCTCCGGATACTCCTTTACTCCCCTCTTTCTCATGGATAGGCCTTAATATCTTCAAGGCTAATTTCTGTTCCCATGCCCTCCGTCAGGGAATCCATGGACCCACAGTAGTTTCCCACAACCTACTTGCTTGTTATAATTGCATATTTATAGTAATTGGAGTTATTTGAAATTTACTGTATTCTACCAACATAGCAATAGCTTGCCCGCTGTCTTTGAGCAGGAAACAAATAATCCCTGAAACATGGGGAATATAGACAAATGTGGGCTCTTTCTGTGGTTGCTCACTCTTTAGTCTCCATTGGCTATTTCCGCATCTCATAGATGTGTGCAGTATAGTTATCTGTAAAATGATTAGAGCATTTAAGATGTGAGTTGATACATGCATGCAATGTATTGCCACTTTTGTGGCCGAGTGTTGTATATCTGTGGAAGAACTGTAAAATGCCACACTTAGTGACACAGCATTTTACCCTTTAAGACCACTCAGTTTATGTTAATTAAACAGTTAGATAAATACACAATTTGAAAATGATTCAATAACCCTTTTACCTGTAATTCCAGAATATGATGATGGGTACAGGCACTTTGTCTTTTGTTCTCTTTTTACTAAAAGGCTCTGATGGCTTTTCTGGTCTTCTGAAGCAAACACTACCTGTCAGAGAAGTACTGGCTCAACAAATCAATATTTATATATAAGGCTGACTAAATCCAACTGGATTACAGAAGCAGCAATAAATACACTTTTTACACCACTAGATGCTCTAGGTTATAGAGCTAGGTGATGAGCTCCCTAGAGGTATTTTTAAAAATAACTGCTGCACTAACAAAAGTTGAATGGTCTTCTATCTAAACAAGTGTGTTTTCTTTGCACGAAGAAAGTACTTCCTGCCCGAACAGAGAAACTATAACATTAAATTTTTAATTGCTTATTTCTCTTTAGTCTTCAAGCTACTGGTTTTTTGTTGTTTGGTTGGTTTTTTTTTTTCAAAGAAAGTTGTCTTGTACAGATATATCATTTGCAGTGAGGAGAATGATAAATATTTTTAAATAGTGATTCAGTTTATTCTCTTCTGAGATGGTCGACTACTTACTCAAATAGTAATGTATTCTTTCTATGCTATTTTCAAAGACCTTTCTAGATATGGGAATTTATAGAAAATGTTGTGTGTAGTCTTGACCCTACAACTAATAATAAGCTTCCTTACACTGTTACAGCAAGCAAAAATGTTTCAAACCATGGAGTTATATTCCTAATGTAATTAGGACAATTTTTTGGCACATTGTATATTGAATATGTCTGGTTTTAACATGGTAAGTGTGTGGGAATAGCACAAGAATGGAGAGGAGGATAATTATAAATACACTCAAGCAACTGCAGCTGGGATGCAGAAAAACACATCAAACACAAGTAGAACTTCTGTGGTTAGATAACAGGCCTGTGAAAAGAGTCATAAAGACACCTTATTGTACATCCTTGGGATTCCTGCAGGCAAAGATCAAAGCAGCATGGTAAACTGCACCTACGTGAATCCCTATATACAGGCCGGCATTAGCGGGCTTGTTGATCTTCAAACCAGGGCTGAATTCTGCAGTGCCTGCATCTCCACTTGTGTGACCTCTGCCCAGGAGCTGAAGTGCAGTTTCAGAGATCCCTGGTAGTGAGGTAACAAAAATAAATTTGCTTTTTTTGCAATTGCATTCATGGCCTCTGGTTGCTTCTTGCGACCTACTGGCACCAGTTCTCACACTTTATACAGACAGCCGGAAGTAGCCTCACAATCACATGCCCTGGTTCTCATGGGAGACTTCAATCAACCTGAAATGTGTTCGGTAGGCAACACAGATAAGCATGCACAGTCCAGGAGGCTCCTACAGATCATTGATGACAACTTTTTGACACAGGTGATGGAGGAGCCAACAAGGAGAGGCGTGCTTCTGGACCTTGTCCTAACAAACCAAGAAGAACTGGTTGGAGATGTCATGACTAGTGACAGCCTCGGCTGCAGTAACCATGAGATGGTGGAGTTCAGAATCCCTGAGTGGAGGAATTAGGACAACAAGTAGGACTAAAAC
>VWYH01001997.1:898-10993 GCA_013399365.1 Pampusana beccarii
AGGATGGAGCCAGGCTCTTCTCGGTGGCAACCAACGATAGGACAAGGGGTAATGGGTTCAAGCTGGAACACAAGAGGTTCCACTTAAATTTGAGAAGAAACTTCTTCTCAGTGAGGGTGACAGACACTGGACCATGCTGCCCAGGGAGGTTGTGGAGTCTCCTCCTCTGCAGCCATTCAAACCCGCCTGACACCTTCCTGTGTAACCTCATCTGGGTGTTCCTGCTCCGGTGGGGGATTGGACTGGATGAGCTTTTGAGGTCCCTTCCAATCCCTAGCATACTGTGAAACTGTGATACTGTGACGCACAGAGAGAAAGCTGCCAGGGTCAGCCCATGCCAGCCCCAAAACTGGGGTGACCCCATTTGTTATCTCTATCTGGCCAACACCAACGGGCACTTCAGGGTGTCCCAAAACACCTTTAATTCAGTAGCATGAGGCAGCAGGGTGGGAACCAGAGCAACATAACTCAAGAGAAACCAAGCCCAGCAACGGGCAAGTCCCCAGCCATGCAGCGCAGGAGCATCTCAGCAAGGACTCACTCACATATTCCCAAACCTCCTGCAGCTAGAAAACGTAACTTGCAAAAATAAACCCAAGCTCAGGTTTAACATTTTTGGGTAAAATCTAATTCTGAACATAGGGAAATTCACTCTGAGGTAGAACACATGGTCTCCTTTAGCCTTCACTTCCTCTACTTCACTAATGACTGAAGTTGTTTGGTTTGAGAGAGCTAAAGAAGGTACGCAAAATCTTCAAACTGTCACCAAATCTGGGTGACAGCAAAGGCTTTGCAAGAGTCCTTTTAGATGCAGTGAGCTCTTCAGAAGTCAGACAATGATTTCACCAAGGTGCTCTGAGAAACACCAAGGAAGAGCAGGGCCCTGTGGCATTAGGAACAGCAGAGCCTCCCCACCTCCAATAGCTGATGGTTCCGATCATCGGGGCATGCCACCTTGGAAGACATCGATGGAAATATTCCCTGGAGTAAGGGCAAAAGTTGTCACTACTCCTTTAGTGTAGCACCCAAAGGCTCAGTCACTTCAAGGGCCTGTTGCGCTGAGCAGTGTAATAAGAGACACCAGTTTTCAAATCTGCAAACTGCTCCCTGTTTGAGCAAGAGAGAAAGGGTATCTGCATTGTGCAATGCAAACATGCCTGGATGAGCACCAGACAGGGGACATGTCCCCTGGGAAAAACCCACTTGTACCTTTCTCCAAAGCTCCATCTTTCTGCTGAGAAAACACTTTGCCTCCCTGGAGCGTTGACGCAAAACCAGGCCAAATGAAAAGTGGAGCTAATCTGAAGAATTACGTTTCACCGTTGTAAGACACCTGACAAAATCTTCCCTCAACCCCCAGTTCCTCTAAACCTCACCGATGCTGAGAAGCTTGGCCCAGGTTGACACCTTCACCCTCCTGCACTCATGTTGGAGCCTGTCTCAGACAAACCAGCAGGCACGGGATGTGCTGTGAAACTCTCTTGCTCAAAGTAGTCAAGCAATTAAGGGTCAACCAGGATAACTATTTAATTGACCTCTTCCAATCACCACGTAACCCTTCCATCTATTGCACAACCACACAGAAAAACAAAATAAGCTGTCCTGTTCTGAAACTTTCATTTCTTTTCTATGGCGCCATGAAGTTTGAAACATCTTTTCAAGACCTCCTATACACACAAAGTATGCTGAAAAAGACCATTTTTCCCGCCATGGGCTGATTCCTGCTTGGAAGCAAAAGAGCTATATAACACGCTTTACGTGGTAAATCGGATATGGCACACTCTTCTCATGCTTTTACTAGGTCTCCACACCAGCATACAAGTCTGACTTTTTAGCCAAGACCAGGTGGGAAAGTCCTGCTATTAAAACACTAACAGGAAGCTGTGGGGTCATTCAACATCCCTACTCCCAAATAAATGCTCCTCTTCCATTGACATGGAAGTGTTCTTGCTTGTCTTTCCCCAACCACAAAACTGGACTGGATGCTAACTTGAAACAGAAAACATATCCAAATGTGAGGATAGTCTACTAAAAATAAAATAACCTTAATGCAGTAAACTCTAAGTACAAGAACCACATGGTATAAACACTGCTAGCACTCCTAAAGCTTCAGCTGGCTTTAACAGCTTTTCTTTCAGCCTAAAATATCCTCAGCAAAGGACATTTCCAGATTCACGATGACCACCATGAAACACGTTTCTTTAACAGCATTAACAAAAACAAAAAGCATACCTTGCCGCACGTCGTACAGCTGTACTTCAAAAGCTCTCCTTCCTCTACCCACACTGGCACGGTGCCCCTGGGAACGCAGTGTGTTCCTCCCAAACTTCATACGAGCCAGGGCTCAGCTCCAACGATGCAGCAGGTGCCGTCCTGCATCCTGGGAAACGTGGAGTGGGGAAGAGCTGAGGCCATCACCGCCGCAGCATCCGCAGGCCTGGCGGGCACCACGCAGCGCCTCTGGGTCTCAGAGTGGGCCTGGGGAAAAGTGAGGCGATTTCACAGAATCACAGAACAATTCGGGTTGGAAAGGACCTTCAAAGGCCATCTAGTCACCCCCCATGCAACGAGCAGGGACATCTTCAGATTTGTCTGAACCTGAGTTTTCAGGACCTTATGTGCCATGTATGATGCTTCAGGGCTGACCTTTCTCTACCTGCCATAGGGTGGAGTCGAAGTAAAATATGTGCACCACCTGGAAATGTTGCTGAGCTTTTTAACCCCGTCCCTGGTTCAGAATTTGGGACAAAACAAATAAAGCTCAGTTGCAAAATTTAGTGGATTGGAGAGTTTAGATCATCTGTTTTATCTGGGGACATTTCCAACATAACTATGCACATAGAGTCCCTTCGTTTCTGTGTTGCATGTCACCTGCTCTTACTGGGCCAAACAATCCTTAATAAAAAAATTCAGAAATACAGCAAGAGTAAAATAGAGAGAAATGATGCTAAGCAACATTTTGCTGTCAGGGTCAGATCGTTTTGGGGCAGGATAATTAATCAGCCACAGTCTAAATGGCTTCTGTCTTAAAGGACTTCCTTCTTCTCCTAATATATCCTCTGTGGATCAGAAATGCCAGCATAGTATTATCATTCTGTCTTTCCATTTGAAATACTAGCTACCGTGCTGATGAAACAGACCTTTATTGAACATCAAAGGCCCATAATTATATATCCTTTCCTTGAGCTTTGATATTTTAATATTCAGCTGGTGAAATTATTATCTATTCCAGCCACAACGCACTTATTTATTTTGCTTGCTTTATCTCTGTTATTTCTGCGGTGGTAAGAGGCTGAGGAAGAAGCCCCCCTGCTTATTGGCAGCAGCAGAAAGCGGGAATTGAATGTACCAGGACTTTTATCTCCAGCAGCTGAAGAACGAAGTGTTTGAACTCCTTCTCGAGCCCTAACGGGACTCAGAAACCCTCCCCACAGTCAGTTCCTCTCATTTATGCTTTTCAAGAGCCAGTCAGTTTTCTTTATATAGGTTTCCCTGTGCCATGAGGGAGCACAGCAGAGTCAAGAAGACATCATTCAGTACTAATGATGGTATGAATTTTTCATCTGAAAAGGACACTCTGTTTTCTGGAAGCTGAAAAACCTTGTGTTTGCTCAGCTCCAGCCTCACCAAGGTGGATGTATGTGCAACAGGGGCAGAAATATTTCATGTATACACCCAGCCCACAGAGCAGAAAACAGAAATACACACAGGTATAGCACAGCTGCCCTTGCTGGATAACAAAACGGCTCTGCATCCCTCACGGGAGAAACCTCCCGCGAATATTTTGTGTCCTTCTTCCAGGGGTTTTCAGCAACAGGACTGAGCTCCCAGACTCAGAGCAAAACCTGGATTTTCCAAGCTCAACCTGCAGGCCTGGCCCAAAACTTCCACAAAACTAAGCGAAAAGCGCATCTACATCACCAAGAGATTTCAAAACAGGGTGAAAAAAAACACCACTTTCAGAGTATCTCTGCTCTCACTGAAAGAGAGCTGTAGTGAGGAAGTGCTAGAAATCATATTGGAATGATGATATTGAGAGATTACAGCATGATTTTAAAAATAAATCCCCTCAGATGTGCCTGGATCTCTCTCACGGAGCAGCAGGCTGATGGTTGATCCTGTGCAGACATTTCTCGAGAGTCATCACAAGCCCTCTCTCTTTCCCTTGGGTCATTTCCAAATAATCCTGAAATGAAACCTGTGTTAGATGAGCCCAATATCAGCATATGGCTTTCATCAGATGATTTCCAAGCCCTTTAGGAACGTGACTTAATTGCACTTGATGGGCTTCAGCAGTCTTCGCTCTGCCTTTCAAGCTGGAAACTGAGGAAAAGGGTCTATGTCACTATCCAAACTTGCAAAGTGAAGTGGCAGAAGCGGCAGAATTACCACTGAGAGGTCCGAGCTCCTTATCTCATGCATCCTGGGACAGACTTCCCCAAATCCATCTCCCTTAAGAAAGTGTTTCTCCACAAGCAAGAAAAAAACACTAGCCAGCTTCAGAAGGACATCAATGCTAAAATGTTGCATAAAATTGTGACTCTCCACTTAAAAAAAACATTTGAACTGATGGATTCTCACCATGGACTTTCCCAGTGTTAAAACTGAAGATGCTCTTGCTGCAACATATGGGGTGGGTTTACAGGCCACCATTCAGTCCTGGGAGTCACACTCTGTGATGCAGGGGAGCTGCACGGTTCCCACGCGTGGCTTTGCACAGGCCCCACATGTGGCTGGGTTTGTCACCTTCCGACACCTCCTGAGGCCCTTCCAACCTGTGCCAGGAACTGCTGGTAAAACACATTTAAAAGGCAAAGTGGACCCGTTCCCTTCCTACCAAGCCATGCTGGTAGGACACAGCCCTGCGACGAGAGACATCCCAGCCCAAAGTACTTCTGTGTTGCATCATGCAAGGCCCGGACTTCATCCTCACTCCTGCAAACACCCCCAACTACCTCACTTTCCATCTCTGTTGTTGTTTATTTAGCATTTCCCAGCAATGCAGCCACCGCGAGCCTAGTCCGGGTAGGCTGCAGGAGCTGCTGTCTGCTTGCGGGATTAAGTTGTTTATCTCCTTACGTGGGCCATCAGGAAAGCTATGACCCTGTTTACATCACAGTCAATGTTACCATGTTCCAGAAACATTGATATCTGAAAAAATTAGTGAAGTGTCGTTTGGGAGAAGGGGGGACGTTACAGAAAGCAGAGAGGTGACCAGGAGCCAAAGCACCTCTCCGTTGAGTGATGGCTTGGCTTGGTTCTCCAGCTCACAGTCAACTGAAGGATGCTCAGCGCAGGAAAGACACAAAAGCCAAATTTGGTATGTACCTATTTACCAGGAAATTTGGGAAGAAGGAATGGAGGAATCTCATATGCCACATTCTTTTTACAAATGAAAGAAGTTGGGGTTTAGGTTTTAGTAGTACTAGAAAATCTTGGGGGGTTATTGGCAGATTTTCAGACAAAAATGACTTTGTATTCGGAAATGTTAAAGCCTGACTTCCAGCCCCTGGAAAGATGCAAAGGAAATGGAAATCTAAATGAGTAGCATATGCCATCCCCTTGGCTCCACCAACAAAAATATTTGGCTTCCACTTGCAGCTACCCCAATCAAAAAGAAGTTTGGTTTGCAGGAATGTAAGTTGAAGTGAATGTTAAATTTACATTAGACATTTGTTAATTAGCTAGCAAATGAATCACCCCCACGGACTGGCACAGTCCACACAATTTAAAGCAAACACTGTTTTGTCAAGTGAAACTGTTGCCCTGGAGTTGACTAAGCAGAAACATTCCAAAACGTAATTATTAGTAAGATTTTCTTGTATTATTAAAAACATCAAGATTAACATACCGCAGTGGATATTTACAGGCAGGGAAATAGGAGGGAGACTCAGTAGGTGTTTATTAAATCCATTTCCACATCTATATCCACCCTTCATGTGCTCTCAATTTTCCTACAAGAAAAAGCCCCTTTTCACCCAGGGTCTCTGCCTGTGGGTACCTGTTGGTTATTACACCCTGGGCAGCATGATTTGTTGGCTTCATCAATATTCAGGTTAAACAATAACTTCATTTAGCAGGAAGGAACTCTGTCACCTTTCTTGGTGTGTTGTGCCAACACATTAAGGGACCAAAATATTTTCCTGGGGTGTTAAAGGCACATTTCTGAGACAGTGTCAGTGGGGACTGGAATAGCTCTTGGAGCTGGAAGGGCTTGTAACACACACACACACAAAGTCATGGCTATTGAGTCTTCCTCATCCTCCTGAAGTCGCTGACACCTTAGAAAAGGCCTTGGTACCTTCAGGAATTGCTGTGGTCTCAGTTTCTGATCCCACATGGTTTCTCCGCTGGGTTTTCTCCCCGGTGGACAGCCAAGAAACCCAAATAATGCTACGGGGGAGCTGCCTTTGCTATTGACACCGAGGCCCTGGTAAGCTTTCTTGTACACGAACATCTGAAACACAAGTGCCTCAAGACCTTCAGAAGAGGATATCATTTTTTTTTTTTTCTCACTTCCTTTGAGCTTAGGCCAAAAGCCAAAGTCATAAATAGAAACAGTTATTCTGGGCTCAGTATCACCTTTTGTGCAATGACAAAAATAATGTGTTGTTGAACCGTTTGGCATGACTGCCCAAGCATGTGACAAGAAGCTAATTACTTCTGAAGCCAAAGCCACTTGAGAAAACAGGAATGCAACTTACAGCAACTAATATTTTGCCAATTTTTCTGCTCCCAATGCATATTTTCTTTCTTTTCCCCTCTCTCTCATGACATCCTTTCCTTCTTTTTAAAATTCTAACCCACATCTTGCAGCTGAACTTGCAGAGTCTTCACTGTCCCTCTCTCAGCCTTGCTCAACACGCGTGATAACCAAATCCTTCCTGCAGCACTGAACTCTCTTTCCGCTGTACATCTCACATTTTCACAAAGTACATTAATTCACTCAACACATTTGTTTGCAGCTGTCTTCCATCACCAACCCCACACCCGGCCCGCTTCTCATCGGGGAGAGAAAACTTAATTTTCCACTAATGAAGGTATAAAGCAGGTAATTTCATGTCCTTTGCTGCCAAAAAACTTGGGCTTAATTTTTCAGGGAAAACAAAAATACAAGAAAATACTTGGGCTGCTAGTTTTGGTCTTAGGGTAGGTGATCAATATGAGCCTCTTCAAAGAAGGAACAGCTTTCTGATTTTTAAGCAAGTTTAGCCATATCCAACAGCGTCTCCTTAACACAAGCTGCTCATTCCTATATACGTGTATTTTTCTAGGGTAGGTACAGGTACTGATTTGTCATGAATTATCATTAGTGGCTTCTTCCATCGCTCCCCCAAAACTGTATCCTTGTTTACTTCCACCTATAAATGCTAAAGAAAACAACAACCACCACCCCAAAATAAAACCCCAACAAATGAACAAACAACCAAATCTCATACTGGGAGGTCTGCAAGAAGATTTGCTTTAAGTGACGTCCCCAAGACTGAGGCTGCAAACACAACACGGGGTTTTCTGTCCCTTGAAATTCGCTCTGCACCTGATCTTTGGGATGCATTTTCCTCCTTTCTCCCTCACTCTTCAGCTCTTGCTTCTAATGTCAAACGCAGGCAGCGGCTTTGAAGCTTTTCCAAATGAAAATGCCAGAAGAGTCCTGGTTTTCCAGTCAGCCCGCCAACTTGCAATCATTAATTTTATGTGCTAATTTTAAAGTTGATTGTTTTTGTGTCTTTGACTTCAAAGGCAACTCCAGTGAAGAACCAAAAATATATTTTAAAAGGTAGAAAATAATTTTGTTAAAATGTCTTTTCTTGCAAAAAAATCCATTATTTTTATTTTAAGGAACACAGATTTCTTCCCCATAGCCTGCATAAATGTCGCTAAAGATTTTGATGCCAAATATTTGGTCTATTCTGAAGTCTTTAAAAAAATTAAGAGAGTTAAATAAATCAGACTAAAAGTGTTTTCATTTGTTCCACCAGTGGCACTGTGGATTTTATTAGTGAAGTGTGCACGTAACATATGTGCAGAGCAATTATGTTTTTCACTTACAAAACACTATTCATTAGATTAAATAAAATGACAGAGATTTTGGTCTGGTTCTGCCCTCAGATATTACACAGTCACTTGACTGCAGCACAATTTTGACTGTTTTCCCAGCTCATCAGCACATTAAAACCAGCTGTGGGTCTCGATAAATTGTTTCAGCAGAACTCACTGCAAATATCTGTATTTTCCTCCCTCCCGGCCCAACAAATGAATTTGGAGGTCATTATGGTAGTTTTAATTATGATTTGCTAGCGATGTCCTTCACTGAAATCCGTAGTTCCATAAACAACATGCTTCTTCTGTCGTGTTAGATTTCTTTATTTCAATTGTAAAGCCACTAAGCCATGTGCTTTCTATTTTAGCTCCCGGACCCCCTGCTAAACTTAGACACATGAAGGAGTGGTAGCAAAGGGAGAGCAGCAGCCAGGAGTGTCCACAGCCTTAGTCCTGCTTGTGAAAAGATGTTTACTGACCTGCAAACAACAAAAAGAAGGGAAGGAAAAGAAAAAAAAAAAGGGGGAAAAACCAAAACAAAACAAACCAGAACTGAGCAAAATGTGAGGAAAATCAGGCTGGTGTCAATGTGGGTGCAAAGAGGGAGCTCCAGGGGGATGGAGGTTTGCAAATGTGGAACGACTGTGTTAGCTGCGTGTCCCGTACACGGCTCCAAAGTGGAACCAGCTGCGGCCCTGGCTCCCGCCACCTCCCAGCAGAAGCCCTGGGACACGTCAAAGAAAAGTTCCCCGGTGCTGCAAACAATTACCATGTTTTNCTCCCCAATCTGTGGTAGCATTTAGGCTGTATTTTAACAGAGCCCTTAAGCATGTGCTTAATTCTAAGCACCTGATTTATTCCATTGAGTGCAAGCCTCGTCCACCAGTGGATGATGCAAAATGTAGATAAACATTGGTTTGACTTTATTCAATAACTCTCAAATAATTCAGAGCCTATAATATGAAGATGCCATTGTATTGGTTTATTGTTTCTACCACGTTTCAGTGTCCTGGACACAACCAGCCAGGTCAAGTGCTTCTGAGATGGGTCCTTCCAGATTCCAGAATGCTGGAAAAACATAATGACAAACAATTGTCTTGAACAAAGCCCAAGCATTCCCTTTGACAATGTTCATCGCCTTTAGAAGATACATTTTGGCTGGAGAAGGGACATTTTGGGCAGGCATTAAGCATATTTGTGAGAGAAAAGTTTCTGTGGAAACCTGAGAAGGTGGGTTTGCACTGAAGAGTTCACACAGTTGGCTTGACCTTGTACTGATTCCCTGATCGCTTCACATAAACACTTTAATTATCCCATCAAAGCCTGGGAACAATACAACGAGGGAGACATTTGTTTCTGCCTCTCTGTGAAACATCGCTTGTGATAACGAATTTTGTGTTTGTCAGATGAAGGGTTTATGAGACCAAATTTAAGTTTGGGAAATATTGCAAAATGTCAGACTTCTCAGAGGGCAAACAAGTTCGCGAAAATCAAAGCCAAGAACAAACCAAAGTAGTGGAAATTCCAGTTGAAAATGTTAGACTGGTTCCCTGCCTTTTGTTGACAGTCGGATTTTGGAAAAGAACAATTAATGTAATAGATTCTGGGAGCTACTGAGCCAGAAACTGAGAAAAATGGAAACCAAGAGAAACAGCTGAAATATCTTCTCATTCTCATTTAGGCTGTGGTTAGAGCAGCTGAATGGCCAGTTTTTTCTGGTCCACTTGTGTAATACTGAAAACTGGGGAGGGGAGGAATTGTCCCAAGTCGACCTCGTGGAACAAAGAGGGAAAACCGTGGGACAAAAAGAAAATGGAAAATAAAATAAAAAGATTTGCTTTGAAGAACTGAGAAGTGTGCAGCACTTTCTGTTGGCATGGATCGATGGCTCTGCTCAACACCAAAATTAGATTATTTGTTTTCTTTATGGACTATTTTTAGAGGGGAGGCAGGAGAGATACACTAGGTTGTATAAGGAAAATGGAAGGATATTTCAGGAAAAGCAAAAAAACTTTGGATTGAAAAGCAGAATTTTTCAGAAATGTTTCAAGTAAA
>VWYH01002001.1:0-11334 GCA_013399365.1 Pampusana beccarii
AGGTCTCACAGTGGTGCCCACCATTGGAGCCAGCAGTCCTGGTCCACAGTGGCCATGAGGACTGGGAAGGAGGACACAGAGCTCGACTAGGGCACATGGGCAGCAGAGCAGATACTCTGCAAGGTTGGAGTGGCTCTACTGGCATGGACCAAGGTCTCATGCTGGCTCTCTGCTTGGGGTGCTTTTGAGGCCAACATGACCATTTTTCATAAATGAGCTTCAGATCCCACATACATGCAGATTTTTGCCCATTGGTTGAGCTGCTGTCCTCAAATTTGTTTTCTCTGACACTGGGTTTTGAAAAACCAACTGATTTCCCCAGCATCTAGACAGGGATTGGCATTCAGCCACACATGGTTCTCCTCTTGCATGATACCTTCTTCATACAAGACCCCAGACAAGCCCTGAGCTGAGACATCCATGACCCCACAGATTCAGGAGTTGATGAGTGGTCCTTCTGCTGGGGTCTCCTGGGGAAGGAGACTTGGAGGAAACCGATGGCCACTGTCACCACAAGTGACCATGGAACCTGATTGGAAGAGCTGTGCAGACTGATGATGGGATCTGATCTAAACGATGGTCTTCAAGATATGGCTTATGGGATATAACTGAGGAATGGGAAGTGTCTGACTAAACAAGTGCCTATGACTTGGATGGACTAAATCCAGCTTTCCCTTGAAACCCTGCAGCTGCTTTGCTTCTCTGCACCCTCATTCCCCATTTATAAAGAGCTGATGAGAATATTCCTCTGCTCTGTCACACCGAGGCTTCATTCATTAATACTTACAAAAGGTTTTGAGATCCTCAGATGGCCAGTGCAAGAGAAGTAATTATTTATTAACAGCTTCTGTGAAGGTGTGGGCAGCCATATTACATCTCTCCTGGGTATTTAATTTAGGTACTCAGCATTTATTGTGGGTCTGTAAAGTAATTGCTGATCTGGGCTGCTGGAGGTGGTAAGGGTTGTTGTTTTTTTCTTTTTTGTACCTGAATGAAATGCTTATAAATGCAGATAATATTTCTTACAATGGAGATAGAGTTGGTATCTAGGGATTTCACTGACAGTCCTTGAGACCTTATCTGAGGCTGAGATGTGTCTCTGTTAAATTCCCTATTGGAAGGTGCTGGGGGATGGTTGGGGTGATGGAGGCAGGGGTAGGGTGCTGCTTCCCCCCCTCCATCATCCTTCATCTGTCAGGGACTGTTTTCTCTGAGCCAAGCTGGCGCTGGCCAAGCACAGTGAGCATTCCCTCCCGAATTTCTCTTGGGCTGGCATCCACCTTCCCCTTCCCTCCTCCTAGGGCAGACACTCCCCTCCTAAAACCACCCTGTCCCCTCTGTAGGTGTGCGGGGCCTCATCCCACCTGGTCCCCATTGTGCTCACCAAGGAGATGTGGCATAGTGCCGGGCTTCTGCTATTAAGCATCTTCCGTCTCCTTTTTCTTTTGTTAAAGACAAATGGAACAAAGTAATTAGCTTGTTACAATTAAAGTGACTCAACTGGATAAATTGTAATCACCCAGACTGAAGTTAGGCATCCCTGCAGGTCCCAGCCAGAGCAGCTGAGCTGCCTTATTTGCATAATTAAAATATACAAATGATAATGGATTTTGTACTCAATTTCCAGTGGCTGTAAATTTGAGAAACTATGAAATTAGAATAACTGAGATGGAGCCTGCCTTGAGGTAATGAGTATGACAAGTTTTAACAGTAGGGGTGTTTATAACACTAGTTCCTCACTGCAAAATAAATAAGTACAAAAAAGATTAGACAGTGATATTAGTTAATAGTTCCATGGGCAGTGGGGAAGGGAGATAGACTGGTGATTACCTCTGCAAATTTACACTGACTTTTTGACAAGCTCTCTCCTAACCTTAGGGGACACCTTTTGCCTGATTATGAGAAATTGAGAATGAATTAAATGCATAAAANTTTTTTTAAATTTACCAGCAAATATTTTCTGCTTCCATTTTAAATCTTCTAGATCTCCTGAGAAGCCCTCAGAGATGGAAATCTGGACTGAGCTGCGAGTAGCAAGTCATCGGCCATCTCTTCAACTCCTCTTTGCAAACACCTCTGAAATCACAGCTGTTTTACAAATATACATGCAAACTTAAAATTGTTCACAAATATTTTGCAAAGCCAAGCTAAAAATGGGTGTTTCCATTCTCATCAACTTTTCCCCTTGTCTAAAAGAATTAGTTAACAACTGAATGTGGTTACTAATGATTTTTTGCAACTTTTCTCTCTTGAAAGGACATAAAGAATGCTGTATCTGGGAAGACCAAAGTGATGAACAGCAGATGCCCCTGGGAGAGTATGAAAGGGAGAAAAAGAGCACTGGAGCCAGGACTGCTTGTGGCGGACAGGACTTCCCTGCTTCCAGATCCTGTGAACTGTGTTTAAAAGGTGTTTAGACGAGGTTCTTAGGGACATGGTTTAGTGCTAGAGTTAGGTTAGGTTATGGTTGGACTCAATGATCCTGAGGGTCTCTTCCAACTGAAATGATTCTATGATTCTATGACCCTTAGATATGCTGATTTTGCTTTTTTTCTCCCTTTTTGCTCTCATGGGAACTGTGGCAGTCAGCTCAGATGGAAATCCTAATCTGATAGGCAGCTGCATTTTCCTAGGACTAAAAATAGGACATTTCCTTGCTTCACAATGAGGACATAAATGAAGAATTCACTAAGGAAAGCTGGCACAGTGCTGGTGGTGTTTTCCTTGGTTCTGTGCAGAGGTGTGGAGAGGACTACTGATGTACAGGAGCACTGAGGACCAAACCTGGTTTAGAAAGGGCAATGATAGCTCTGCTGTCCATCCTCCTTCTCTAGGATCCCTGGGAGATGAGGGCATGGATCCCATGCTCGAAAGCATTTAAATCCTCGATACTCCTAATGATATTCTAATGATATAATTGACAACCTGTAAAGAAGATGGAAAAAGGTGCAGAAAGGCAAGAGAGAGGGAAAAGAGAGAGAAATGAGGAAGATAAGAAGGAGGGGAAAATGGAAGGCAAAGGGGTACCTGGATCATAGAATATTAGAATAATAGAATCGTTTTGGTTGGAAGAGACCCGCAAGATCCTTGAGTCCAACCATTAACCCAATCCTGGCACTAAACCGTGTCCCTAAGAACCTAATCTCTGCATCTGTTCAACCCCTCCAGGGATGGTGACTCAACCACTGCCCTGGGCAGACTCTTCCAATGCCCGACAACCCTTTCCAGGAAGAAATTGTTCCCAAGATCCAACCTCAACCACCCCTGGCGCAACTTGAGGCCATTTCCTCTCATCCTGTCACTTGTTCCTTGGGAGCAGAGCCCAACCCCCCTGGCTCCAACCTCCTTTCAGGCAGTTGCAGAGAAGGTCTCCCCTCAGCCTCCTGTTCTCCAGATCCCTCAGCTGCTCCCCATCACACTTGTCCTCCAGCCCCTTCACCAGCTCCATTCCCTTCTCTGAACTCACTCCAGCACCTCAAGGTCTTTCTTGTCATGAGGGGCCCAAAACTGACCCCAGGATTCAAGGTGAGACCTCACCAGTGCACAGTACAGGAGGATGGTCACTTTTCCCTGAAAAGTGAAGGGATCAGAGATGCAGGGAGTGATGGACTGTGGCTGGGGGGCTGCAGGGATCTAGAGGGAACCTATCCCCACCCACGAGGAGCAGCAGGAGCCCTTTCCCGCCCTGCTTGGGAATATTTTTGCAGAAACTTTATGTTCCCCTCTGCTCACTCATAGCCATGGGTCAAAACAGTCCAGTGCTCTGTATTTATCCTTTTAAATGTCACCTGAATGAATCCTCTGCTCCACTAAAAGGTACTGCCAGTTTTCAGGCATATTTGGTACAGCTTCCCTTCCTCTCCCCCCACTTTTTCCTAGCCTCCAGTGTGTTTTCAGTTTGGTTGCAGCCGTCATTTACGTTTTATAGTTTGCTTTACAGCATCTTGTTGTGGTGCTATCTGTTAAAGAATGTATTTTAATGTGTTTTATAGCATGCTTTATAAATAAGTTATTAAAGAATGTACCTGCAGCTAGTGATCACTTAATAAATATTAATAAAGCAATTCCAGATGAGGCCATCATTAAAATTGTTGCAGCACATCCATGCTAGTTACCTAGAAAGAGTTCCTGTGCTGATTACTGAAAAGTTCAGGAGGGCTGTGATGGGAAGAGTTGGAAAGAACTGGTGGGAAGAAAACATTTTTGCAAAGTCCTTTTGGCCTTGAACTCTGGGCTGAGTAATTTTTTTTTCATGAAATATCAATGGCAAGTGTGGATGGGGGGTAAAAAAAGGGAGAGAGACTCTGAAAATGCACCTGGGTTGGTGTCTGTAGCAAGGAAAGAAGCCCAAGGTGGTTTTGCAGGAGAGCAATGGTTAGTTCACCTCACTAGCTTTCCCCCTCCTGCCTAAAATTTTTAGATTAGCCCTGAGAAATGTGGAAATTTAGTCAATCCTAGTTCTGTTTCCATACAACTGAATCTGTATTTTTTGGTATTTCCAGTTTGGATCTGGTGCAGCCAATAGACCTGCAACCCCAGGGTAAATACGTTCATTGTTCTCCATATTGCAAATCCATTTTGGTTCTAGCTAGAGAGGGCTTAAAAACACTCATTGGTGCAAGATCTGGTAACAGGCAGGGGCCTTTTCTGTGGAAAAAGCCACCCAAATCCAGGCAATTTATAAGCTTATTTAATGTATAATAATTAATTTGTACATTTATAAACTCAGTTTGTGCACAGTCTATAGGATTGTGGGCAGCAGCTGAATTATTCACACCACCACTGGACATTGCGCAGTGGGTGGTTGCACAAAGCTTTCCTTAGTGTTTGAAACCAGAGCAGACAGGTGGGTGTTCACTTCTCTTCATGCAGGTACTGATGGAGGACACCAGATGGAGACCAGCCCTCCTGGGTTGCCTGTGTACCCAGTGGAAATGGGGAGGTGGTGCTTTGGAGCACTCTCCATAGCTCCCTGCCCATGCTCCTGTCCTAGGTTGCCTCCTGGAGCAGCAAACCTCTGGCAAACACCTCTGCCAGACATTAATATCTTTTTGCCAGACTTAATTATGACTAGTGTGGATACATCACCAGTGTGGTGAAGGGGCTGGAGTACAAGTGTGATGGGGAGCGGCTGAGGGACCTGGGGGTTTCAGCCTGGAGAACAGAAGGCTGAGGGGAGACCTTCTCACTCTCTGCAACTGCCTGAAAGGAGGTTGGAGTCAGGGAGAGTCAGGCTCTACTCCCAAGGAACAAGCGACAGGATGAGAGGAAATGGCCTCAAGTTGCACCAGGGGAGGTTGAAGTTGGATCTTGGGAACAATTTCTTTCCAGAAAGGGCTGTCGGGCATTGGAAGAGTCTGCCCAGGGCAGTAGTGGAGTCACCATCCCTGGAGGGGTTTAAAAGACATGTAGAGGAGGTTCTTAGGGACATGGTTTAGAGGTGGACTTGGCAGTGATACATAGTGGTTGGACTCAATGATCTTAAAGGTCTCTTCCAACCAGAATGATTCCTATGATTCTATATTTGTGTCTCCATCAAAATACAGCTCCTTTTCAAATCCCGTGTGAGGTTTCTCCCACCCAAGTCCCCCGTCCTGCCTCACAGCACTTTTTCAGAGCTGGGTTTCCAGCAGACCAGAGATGCTCCCAAAGGGGAGAAAGTGCTTTATGGAAGAAGAAACAGCAAGGCTGGCTTCCTGCTTCCACCTCCCATTTTCTGCTCTCATTATGGGCCAGGTGCTCTCCTCCCACAGTACAGAAAGCAAAAGAAGGGTTTGAAAGGTCTGTCCTCTCTCTGCGGCTCCTGTAATTGTCTTTGACACTGTTTATCATCTGTGATAATACAGCTGTGTCCCATTACCTCCAGTTGCCCTAATTTGTGTGATCAGTCTGGCAGCAGGGAGAGGGAGGTGAGAGGTAGGGAGGAGAGGTGAAACCATTATGGAGCTGACAGGGCAGTGAGAACAGAGCGTGGTGATGGACTAGCCATCACTTGACCTGAATGCAAACATACATCCTATTGGATTGACCTTTCCTGGAGAGTAATGGATCTCCTTGTGATTCATTTTTGCTACATTAATGGCCATTCTGAGGAGATAGTTTCTGGTAATTAATATAGATCCTTTTTGTAATCCACCCACAGCAACAATCAATAGGTGCTTCCAGGGGGATATTTCCAGATTATTGCAATGTCAACACAACTTTTGGAAACTTTGTAGATCTTATAATGAGAGGTACAGTCAGGAAAGAAACACGGGTGATTTCTGTGGAGGCAGGGTATTTTTGGGACCCATGTGTGTGTTTGAAAGTATATATATAAGACTGTGCCCTCTCTCGTTTGGGATGAGAAATAAATAAGAATGATAAACCCTAATACTTCTGTAATGAAATGTCATAGCAGAAACTCTGCAGTCCTACATGATCACAAGCCTATTATGGCAGCAAAACAGATTTGGGACTCCTATTTTGAGAATGGAATTAGTGCAGCTAAATCAAACTCCTTCTCCCACTCTTCTCAGTGCACAAGGCAGACACTTACTCTTCTTGATCTTTTTTGTTGTGTTTTATAGTAGCTATAAGGCAGGAAACAAAGATCTCCAGCACTACATACAAATCCCAGGCTGTACTTGCAAAGGTGGAACTGGGAGAAAAAGTTTTGTCTTCATTTGCAAATTGAGCATGTTTAATGGAGGTGTTCCCCTAGGAGCATGTAAGCAGAGGATACAAGGGCCTCTTGCTACTCTTTATTCAGTCACTTTTCTAGCTGTTAGCCAACACTAATCTTATGATGTCTCCAAAATCCAAGTCTGGATCTGCAAGTGAAACACCTCAATGCTACAGCTGTACAAAGCAATAAGTTACCCACTTTGTGCTGCTCTTTTTAGTGGTGCAAACTCTGTCAGTGAAATGAGGAAATTCACAATTTGAAGTGGGGTTCAATTCCCTGGCATTTGAACCAGCTAAGTGAGGACACTGCCTTTGAGTTCAAGTATATTCCAAAAATTTAGGGGAAGACCTGAGAACTATAGAATCTGCTTTGCATCTTTGCATCTTCCACCAGTTCCTGACATTTTTAAGAACATCCCTTTGCTTCTCTTTGACTCATTTTGCAGCAGGTTGGGCTATATAATGTGTGTTCATATCCCACCATGGAGTCTGGAAGAGAAATATGAATTCTAAAGAAACACTCTGAGACCCCAAAGTACCAGGAAAGAAAATATACAGCATATTTTATGACCTCCCAGCCTGTTTCTTCTTTGCTATAGGCAACTAGAGTAAAAGTTGTGCTTTGAAATGTCTGGGGCTGCCCCAGCACGTTTGGGGGGTTCAGTAACCCATCTAATTGGTGGGACACATCGGTAGCATTCATGTTTTGAAGTTCCAGAATGGAGGGTTTCCTTTGCAGCTCTTGAATTGAGTGGTAAAACCTATGCTGATGTCAGGAGGCTCTGAAATTTGTTCCTTTAGTCATATTGATCTAAGAAATGCAGCCAAACATGAGTTGGGATATGCATTTTAAAAATTTCAAAAGGAAATTATTTCAAGCTCTGAATATATATGAAGTTAATAACTTGGCCCTTCCCATTTCCCTTTTTCGCTTTTACTCTGGATTGGTGACCTGATTTTCCAGAAAGGGATATTTGCTGGGTCAGTGGTGGAGAGGGATATGAATGATTCCCTGTAAGGTTCAGGCACTATTTCTGCAAACAGAGCCTGGTGTTCATGCACAGTCCTCTGAGGGCTTCTGGTCTGAGAGAAAACCCCCAGAGTATGACACTTGTTTTCTAACTGGGCATTTCTCATTTGCTCTGGAAATGGCATCTTTGGATGTCCTGGTAAAAAGGAAATGTAGACAAACCCTCTTGCAAGGGAAAATTTCTTATGGAGGTCCCTGACCTTTGAATTACATTTCAAACATTGAGACACAGAGTTACTCTCTTTTGTCTTCAGATTTTGTTGTAATGTTTCCATGAGTCTGTGGAACATTTCTGCTCTGTGTCCCTCCTAATCTTTTAAATCAGCTTTACATATCTTCTATGATCTCTCTGATCTTCATGGGTTTTCATTTTTTTTTCATTATTAGCTTCACATTTCATGTTAGCACATAAAGAAAAATACATATTATTGGAATAGCTATGCCACAGCAAAGATTATTCTTCTCCCTGTGGATGAAACCAGATAGTGTTCTGCCATGTGCCTCATATTATAACAATCTCACTCTAGCTCTATGACCAAAACCTAATTGTAGCATTTTGAGAGGAAATTCTCATTATTTAAATGCAGTTTCACCCGCTATACATTTTGGAGCCATAAAAGAACATTAACTGGTTCTTATTTTATTTGTTTCATAATACTAAGGATTTATATGAATTGATCAAGCTCTTAAAAAGTCAATCATACTTGCTACCGCATGTAAAATTAGTAAACAAAAAATAAAAAGAGATCTGTCCACCACTATGCCAATGTAATATCCTTATGAAAATGTGCAGGTTGCTTTTCTGACTGGATTTTAAAAAAGCATCTGATAGATTATTTCTGTTAGCCCAAATCAGCACTGTCCCTTTGGGTGTATGGAGGTAAACCCTGCCAGAGTGAAGAGGCAAGGCATTAAAACATAGATAACACTTGATTTTCCATTTGGATGAAGATATGCAATACCAAAACAGATAGCTGCTTTGCAGAAAGTATATGACTGAAATTTTTACTGAGTAACACAAGAGTTTATAAGAGTTTCTAAGTTTCCTAACGATTTTCTTCCCCCTTAATAACTCCGTAAGCGTGCTGCGAGAAACTTCTGCCAGCTCACCTGAGTATAGGATTAGTAGGTCCCCACTGATTCACAGTTCAGTGTATGTTACAAAGTCAGTGATGCTATTGCCAGAAGTTCCAAGTCCAACAGTTCAACCATTGGCTGGACATAAGGAAAAAAATTCCCAAACTCTTCCGTGACTCACTCATTTAATCTGATCTTGAAAATAATTCCTAGCAAATAAAAGAATGTGAATATCTTCTGATCTTGAGAAACAATCCTTTTTTTGTCCTTGTGTGTGTGTGACTGTGGATTAATATCATTCTGAGCTCCAGTGAAAGGGGCCATTATAAAAAAGAGGTTGGCTAAGATGATTAAATGTTATTTACAGAAAGGACATGGGTCTGATTAAATCACAAAGAAGGGGGCTCTTTTGTGATGACGGGAAAAAATACACATCATTCAACAGAGGTGCTTTCTTCATTTCAGTAATTAGGGACTAAAGTAACTTGGACAGTCTGTCAGCTTCAATATGGTGGAGTTAACTAGTAGATCATGTAAATAAAAGCTGTTTGATTAGATCAAAAATTAAAGGCCCATCATTTTTCCTGTTATCTTGCAATTTACTGTTGAGGTCTTTGAAATACTGTCACCAAGCACACATGTCCAAGAGTAATTAAATATAGGGCTATATTTTAAAACATCCTTTAATAATTTCCCTCTAGAACCCAGATAAATGACCAAATTTTGGGAGGATCTGGCTAGACACCTCCATGAAGAGACCTGACATTAGTAGGGCTCAGCATCTAAAGTTCCTATTAGCTGCTCTTTTCAAAATCAGACCCTAAAAACTTCTACTATAAACATTTTTTACCTAGTCTTGTGTCCAAGTTTATTTTATTAGTGTGGGCAAGAGAGAAAGAGATTTCAGTGCTTTTCCAATGAACTGCCTGGCGTGACAGAGGTATAAAATGCAGCCATCCCATCCCCTATATCTCCTGCCCAAGGTTTGGGCTTCACTTGTATTGAGCTGAAATGCAGAACAGAATAAGGGAGACTGGAAAACCTTGGCAAGTACATTACTGAAAGGTAAATATTGCAAATTACAAGAGCTGTAGAGCGGAGAGGAACATTTAAATTGTTAAGCATTATTAAACATCTGCATCTTCTGCTCCAAGGGTAAGTTATTCCTGGGCGACACCTGACTTTTTGGGGATGCCTCAGGTCTAAATCATCATTGGTCTACAGTGAGATACAAGCAATCTGTTTCATCTGAGATGAGAGGAAATGGCCTCAAGTTGCACCAGGAGAGGTTTAGATTGGATATGAGGAAAAATTTACTCCTGGAAAGGGTTGTCGGGCATTGGAACAGGCTGCCCAGGACAGTGGTGGAGTCACCATCCCTGGAGGCATTTAAAAGACACGGAGATGAGATTCTTAGGGACATGGATTAGTACCAGGGTTGGGTTAACACTTGGACCCAATGATCTTGAGGGTCTTTTCCAACCTAAATGATTCTATGATCCTTGCATAGATGCCAAGAGCAAGCAGGATAAATTACACCCAAATAGAACTCATTTCTCCTACAGTCACCCATGGTTGAGAAGCTCACTCCATCTCCAGGTGTATGGATAGAATATTGCCTGGTGAAGTTGATATTCTGTAACAGCACATTTTCTGAAACTCACTGGGTCTCTCCCAATGACAGCCATGATTTTGCCACCCATGTCACTTTTCCACTCTAGGCAACTACAAGCTTTGTCTGTGTTTGAAACAAGTACCAGCCCAGGACTGATGCCTTTCTAGACAGAAACCAAGTTCTTGCAGTTGACACAGCTTGAGGTTTGCAGGATGCAGCTGCATGATCTTCCAGGCCTTTCTGGCTCTTGGAAAGGATTGAAAACCCAACCTGATGGTTAGAATCTCTTTCTTTGGGAGGTCTGTTGGGATATTGCCTCTGACTGTTTCCAAAGTGACAAAATCATTTCCAAAGCTTTTCCAGTGGTTTAATGTTTACACTTCCCAGGTCAAAACAGTTGCCTGGTTGCACTTCATTTTGGACATGTTCTTAATGTCTGTTTAATCAATACTTGAAGCATCGTATTTGTCTGGATTCTGCCTCCAAAGCAAACATGGGTATTGGCAACAGGGAGATGCAAGGCAGGTGTGTGGCTGTCTATCAGTAGGGAGTTCATACCAGTTACTTTTTATGTTGTTTATATCCTTTTGTGGCACATAAAAGAATTTTGAGTAAGTTGATGAGGTTTAGTAGTCTNTAATCAATACTTGAAGCATCGTATTTGTCTGGATTCTGCCTCCAAAGAGAACATGGGTATTGGCAACAGGGAGATGCAGGGCAGGTGTGCGCCTGTCTATCAGTAGGGAGTTCATACCAGTTACTTTTTATGTTGTTTATATCCTTTTGTGGCACATAAAAGAATTTTGAGTAAGTTGATGAGGTTTAGTAGTCTCCTGTGATGCAACGAGGTACTTTTTCAGACCCATAAAAAACAGAATAGGATTAAAAACAGCATTTGAGCAATGCTGTTCCTGGCAATGGCACAAGTTCATTGCTTTCCAGGACT
>VWYH01002004.1:1178-18114 GCA_013399365.1 Pampusana beccarii
GATGAAACCCTTTTCATCAGAGCCCGATAGGGCAGCCTTATGGGTTGCCATACTGCTGTAAGGACTAGTGTTATTTATCGTACTGGGTTTGCTTTGTTCTTGTTTTTTAACCAGTGGGAGAGCCGACATGTGTCAAAGAATTGGAGTTATTTTTCTTTTGAAAGTTGGAAAAGCAATGAACTGGGTTGTTGATACATGCATATTTCTGGAGAAGAAAGCCAAGAGTTGATTCTAAAAATCTTTTGAACAAATGTAATGTTAAAATGCTTATCTACATTCAAACATCTGCTTTTCTCTTTATGTATTTCATAATTTTACAAAGTAATGTCTACATTTTCCCAGTAATTAATAAGCTTTTATTTAAACCCTAAAAGAAAAAGGGAGTTTTTGAAAATCTATCTCAATCATTATTCATTAATTTTCATTATTTTTCATTATATTTAATATTTCATTATTTTTCTTCCAGTTGTAGTGTCAGCTGTTATCTGTTGTCAGAAGTCTTTGTTTTGCATGTATGGGATTTTTTTGATCTGGTTGAATAAAATCCTGACTTCTCTGCTGCTTAGTTATGCCTGTTTGTTCTTTTGGTTTTAGCAAGAAAAAGGGTTGCCATTAACCAGTTCAGAAAGATACTCGTTTAATCAGGGCTGCTTCTTTCTCTGCTGAACATGTCAACGTGTTGCAGTAAAACAAAAAAGACATCTCACGAAAAATCCAAAACAGAGAGACCCAAAGGAGGAGATCTTTGTTATTAAAAACAGGTTATCTGTTTTATCTGTCTTATCGGTTTTATCGGGTTTATCTTTGCAACTAGGAATTTCTTCTTATTATCCTTCATAATCACTAGTGGCAGTTGCCATGTGTTTGCTTTCCATATGAATCATATATATAAAAATGCTGAAGTGTTAGAACGTTGTTAAAGAGGAAATCTCAGCAACAACAGTAGGCTAGGTGGATTAATTTTACTTGCTTTAAATTCTGCAATTGAACATTTCAATATAGTTTTTCCCTTTGAACCCTTTTCTATCCAGGGGAAAGAAATACACAGCCTCAGATGGCCATTCATATGCCTTGCAATTGNACGAACAAATGAAATGTTAAAATGCTTAACTACATTCTAACATCTGCTATTATTTTCATGTAGTTCATAATTTTACAAGGTAATGTCTACATTTTCCCAGTATTCAATAAGCTTTTACTTAAACCTTAAAAGAAATGGGAGTTTTTGAAAATCTATCTCANACTTAAAAGGAGTTGAATCAACCCCCAAGGTGCCTAAAAATTTTCGTTGACTACAAAGGAAGCTGAAGGTGACTGGGTGGCAGTGAACTTCAAATACTGAAACAGGGCAGATGAATTTCACTCTTACAAATGGAGATAAGTATCTCTAAAATCTTAAACATAGATTGTACTGAGAATAAATTCTTTCTCAAAATACTAGCTGGTAAAAAAGTATGGATCATATATCACAACAGTGAGTGTAATTTGATAATGTAATGAGAGACTGGATTTTAAAAGCAGTTATGGAGGGGGAAAAATTACTTGGATGAGGGAATTGAGTGTACTATCAGCAAGTTTGCTGATGACACCAAGCTGGGAGGAGTGGCTGACACACCAGAGGGCTGTGCTGCCATCCAGAGAGACCTGGACAGGCCGGAGAGTTGGGCAGGGAAAAATTTGATGNCACTCTTGTTCCCATCGCTCCAAACACTTTTCAGTCAGAATGTTTGGAATGACATTCAGAGTGACATTCAGCTGTGACTGACACCTACAAAACATTCCCGTTATCTGGAAGCACCCGTTAAGAGTTCCTGGATCTGACTGGTTTAGGTCACCAAAAGGTTCAGCTCTTCAAGTGCAGCAAATGTACCTCAGCAAATTCTTTTTTTAACCACGCCAGTGCAGGCAACCTCTTTCCTTCCTTCTCCCAAGAAAATTGAAAATGGATTCTTTAACTTTACAACGAAGCCTCAGTGTAAACTTCAACTTAACTCCCTTTCCCTCTCTGAAATTGCATTTTCAGGATATTTGAATTCCATCTTTAGATGTCAAACAAATTCATGCTGCAATAGGTATCATCTCTTTGTTTGCATTATTTCTTTCTCAGTCTCTGGCAAATAATTCCATCTTGGATTGATTCTGCAGAGAAATCCCCTGGTGAATCACAGAAATAACGCCCACCCCTACAAGCATGAAGGTAAACAAGCGTAAGAGTAAAGAAATTTTAAA
The DNA here is from genome assembly GCA_013399365.1 of Pampusana beccarii. NCBI lineage: Eukaryota > Metazoa > Chordata > Aves > Columbiformes > Columbidae > Pampusana > Pampusana beccarii. The sequence goes on from VWYH01002004.1 coordinate 3,408, forward strand.
GTGTTTGCGTTCAGTGCCATGATTTCTCAGAGGTTCACAAACCAACACAAAGCAGGTTAGAGATTTATCGTCCGTATCTTTCCGTCAGAAGTTGCTATTGAGGCTCATACACAGTTTTAAAGTTTACCCAACTTCAAAATCTTCCCAGTGAGACTTTTTGGAATTGTGAAGAGTCTGTATATGACCTGAAGAAGAGCTTCTTAACCTGACTATAACTTAAAATGGTAGTCCCTACATAGAGCAACAGGGATTTAACAATGGAAAACAAAGCAAGAGACATAAGAGAAAGACTCTACACAACATTTCAGGAGAGTCAGGAGCCAACAGCTCTCGCTCCTGGTGAGCACTACGTTTGTCTCCAGCAGTCCAGCCAGCCCTGACTTTTGGTCATGTTGCACAGAAGTCGAGGTTTTGAGACTTAATTGATCTGGATGGGCCAGAGACCGCTGTGGTGGTGAAAACTGGACATTTTGGACAAAAAGTTTGGAGAAAATTTGGCTGCAAGGCAATAGAGCTGCGTAACCCGTCTGCTCGCACTAGTGACTGGCATGCATCAGCACAAAGAACCGGCGGACCCAGGGGTTTCTTCCTTGCTCCAGTCCTGGCTGTCAGCAAGCGGACAGAGAGAAAGCCGAGTCTCAGTTTCCTCAAGCTTCTGCTCAGCCCAGCGGGAAATGGGCTCTCTCTCCCTGTCCGTTGTCTGCAAAGATATCTCTGGTTGTTGGATGTCACAACAGGGCTGAAACGGCACATCCGAAACTGCAAACATGTATTGCAATTGTCAGGGGTGAGGGGCAAAAGAGAAATATTCTTTTAGTAACCACAAACACAATAGAGCAGTCAAAGCTGACTGAAATTAATCACAGGTGGCTTTAACATAGTTCATTGGATGGTTCATTACAGATTATTTTGCACGGCCTTTTTTCCTAGCTTTTAGCGTTTGCTTTCGTGCTTCTCAGCCTCCAACCCGTCCGTGGAGAAGGCGAGCAGGAGGATTCTTTATGCTGCTGCCCAGCACTAGCCAAATAATTCTATTTAAACAGTGTGTATTGCTTACATCCTTTCACACCTAAGCCCTTCTGCTGCTGTAGAGCCCAGCCCTTTCTTTTGTTGAAATCTTAGCAGTGCTATATGTTTTAAAACTCCAAGCTATGATACAACTTGGAAGCCTCTTTATCCTGCAGAATATGAAAGATACACAACGCAGTCAGGTGGTTTAATGTTTTTTCTGTATTGTCAAGCTGATTGGATAGATACAAAAAGTTGGCCCTGGACTTTCAGATGGGTGGAGGACAGTAGCAGGTTCTTGCCCTCCTGGGTAGCTCCGAGGTCCTGCCATACAATGGCTGTTTGTTGATAAATACTCGGTAACTTACTCCTCCTGTACCTTACATTCGCCACCTGTAGAGAAAGACTCAATCTTTTTCACCGCAACAGGAAAATGAATTGCATCTAGCTAAGACATAATGGCCAACTTAAGTAGTTTCTAGAATATTATGGTAATGCACCGAGCAGAGGTACTGCTGCGTTAGCGGTACGAAGCTGGAGCATTTTCCAGTCACCCAGGAAACACAGAATCATGGAATCGTGCAATTGTTTTGAGTTGGAAAAGACCTTTAAGATCATTGAGTTCAACCGTTGACCTAACACTGCCACGTGCAGCTCTAAACCGTGTCCCTGAGAACCTCATCTACATGTCTTTTAAACACTTGCAAGGATGGAGGTGTTTCAAGGTGCCAGCCACTTCCCTGGGCAGCCTGTTGCAACACTGACAACTCTTGCCATGAAGAAATTTTTCCTGGTATCCAATCTCAACCTCCACTGACACGACCTGTTGTCCAGTCACTCATTTCCTGGGAGAAGAGACCAACAACCTCCACGCTACAGCCGCCTTTCAGGTACTAGTAGAGAGCAAGAATGTCTTCCCTTGGCCTGTGTTTCTCCAGGCTAAACAGCCCCAGTTCCCTCAGCTCCGGTAGTGAGGGGCCAAAAACTGCACTCAGTGTCTGAGGTGCGGCCTCACTACTGCCGAGTACAGAGGGACGATCACTGCCCTGGTCCTGCTGGCCACACTATTTCTGATACAAGCAAGGATGCCATTGGCCTTCTTGGTCACTTGGGCACACTGCCAGCTCAGACTCAGCACCCCCAGGTCCTTTTCCTCCAGGCTGCATTCCAGCCACACTTCCCCAAGCCTGAAGCGCTGCGTGGGGTTGTTGGGACCCAAGTGCAGGACCCAGCACTCGGCCTTGTTGAACCTCATACACTTGGCTTAAGCCCATCGAGCCAGCCTGTCCAGATCTTTGGGAAAGGCGGAAGCAGCTGCCAATTCAACAACAGGTCACTGCACGAGCCTCCCTTCAGCACTGACCTCAAAGGAGTGGGGTGGCACTGGCCGCCCCTGAGTCAAAGGCTCAGTGTCAAGGAGGGAGCCTGGGTCACAGTGGCAGCTGCTCAGCAGGCAACGACATACGGAGGATGTCACTGTTAGCCGATTGTGTTGCATGAGGAGAGCCGACGGGTAAGCGATGACCTAGAGGAGACGTCACAGCCAGGTGATCCTCACAACCTCCGTGAGTGCAGAGCGTCTGTCGCCCCGCACAGAGGTTCTGGTCTCAGTGTGCAACTCGCACTGTGCAGTGAGCTTCTCGTTCTCCTCCCAGTTGGCTGTCTTCACCTGAGGTACCCCGGTGCCACAGGGCATTGACAATGGCTTCTCTCTGGGAGAGGGAATATCTTCACTCAAACCTGAAGAGCATGGCAGCTTTCCTTCCTGGTCAGCAAAAAGCCAAGTATTTCTTCAGGCGTAATCTTGACATTCAGTCTGTCTTTGGAGTGCTGCTCGTTGTGAACGTTTCAGGTGGGTTGAGCAGGGAGGAGCAAAACAACAAGAGATGCATTTTGGGCCACACCAGGCCCTTTGGAGCCTGCCCATCAGGCAGGGCGTCCTGTCGCTGCTGAGGTCTTCTACTGGGATGCCCAAAGAGAGCGGGATGGGTTATGTTGGGCCGTCAACCGCTGCTACTACCAGCACTGAGGCGGGGGCATGCGAAGCTGTGACCCACGGGCTCTGGGGCCGGGCAGCGTGGAACTGGCTGCCAGGTCCTTTGGCTCATGTGGGCATTTCCTGATTTCTGGGTGTCCCTCTTACAGGTTTCACTGCTTTGGCAGAGAAATTAGTCCAGAGGAGCGGCACAGACAGAGGCACAGATGAGCTGGTAGAAATGCTCAATAACTATCTCGCTGACATTATGGACGGTAAGAGCCACACTGCAGGACTGTCTGGCATCAGGCTGTGAGGCTGCTCATGGAGGGTGGGGGGCAGACATGCTGGGCTGCCTGGTCCTGCCTCCCTGTAAGGGCTGGGGCTTTTTGTGGCCTGGAGGAACAGTGAGAGCAGACAGGCGAGTTCTAGAATCACAGAATCATAGCATCATTTTAGTTGGAAGAGACCGTTAAGATCATTGAGTCCAGCTGTTAAAACTGCAACTGAAACAGGTCCCTGAGAACTTCTTGTACGTGACTTTCAGACAGACACCTCCAGTGCTGCTGACCCAACTGTTTCCCTGGGCAGCCTGCTCCAATGCCTAACAACCCTTTCTGTGAAGAAATTTTTCTTAATATCCAATCTGAACCTCCCCTGCCGCAACTGGAGGCCATTTCCATTCATCCTTCTACTTGGGGGAAGAGACCAACACCCTCCATACTACAACCTCCTTTCAGGTAGATGTAGAGAGCCATATGGTCTCCCCTCAGCCTCCTTTTCTCCACGCTGAACGACCCGTGTTCCCTCAGCCGCTCCTCAGCAGACTTGTGCTTCAGACTCCTTCGTCGCCCTTCCCTGAACTCGCTCCAGCAGCTCAGTGTCTGTCTTGTAGGGAGGGACCCCAAACTGAACACGGTATTGGAGGTGCAGCCTCACCAGCAGCGAGTGCAGGGGGACATCTTGACCCTTCCGAACTGTGCATGAGCGAGCACCTTGTGGCCAGCCCTTTGGCAGCACTTGCATAGCAAAGCAAGAGAGTCCTCAAAGATGAGGAAGGGACTGGTGCGTCCCTCCTGTGAGGAAAGGCAGAGAGAGCTGGGACTCTTTAGCATAGAGAAGGCTCAGGGGGCATCTTAGTAATGTGTCTAGAACCTGATGGGAGGGTGGAAAGAGGACAGAGCCAGGCTCTTTTCAGTGTCAGGACCGGTGGCTGAGCCATGGGCACACACTGAAACACCGGAGGTTCTCTCAGTACATCAGGCAACACTTTTGACTGTGAGGGGGACAGAGCACTGGCACGGGTTGCCCAGGGAAGTTGTGGAGTCTCCCTCCTCAGAGTTACTCAGAAGCCATCCAGCCACCGTCCTGGCCGCTGGCTCTGTGCAGCCAGGGAGACAGGCTGGAGCGGTGCTTTCCTGAGCTGTGGTGCACCCTCGCCCAGGGGCTGCTCCCCAGCCAGAGGGCTTGCCCTGTGTCTTCTGGAAGAAGGTGTCCACATGACTCTTCCTTTTCTTCTCTCTATACACAGAGATACTGGCTTTCGGTGGAGACGTCTTGAAGTTTGCCGGTATGTTCTTCAGACCCCAATGCCCATGTGTACTGCTGTGCAGCATTTAGCTGTTGTGGTGGCCGCTTGCTCCGTTCTCAACTCAAGGGGCTCTATGCGGCACCTTGAGCTAGCATTCTGGCCATTCACAGACCCCCCACGCGGTGCCCTTTCTCCAGGCTTCTCTTTCCCCCGGGGAGTTTGCCTTTGGCAAGGGCTGTTGCTCCCCTCCCTCTGCCCCCACTTGTAGGGCCCTGGGCTGGGGGTGGGCGGAAGGAAGCCCTGAAAGGAGGAGACCCCCCCCATAGTAATGGCAGCCAAAGGGCTGTGTGAGGGTGGTGGTGAGGGGCAGGGAGGCCCTGAGGAGGGCAGAGCTTGGGCTGCCAGGCTGCGAGGGGAGCAGGAGGAGAAGGTCCTGGTGTGCTGCAGCTGCAGAGGAGCGCTTGGGGCGGGGGGTGCCACCACTACCAGCTGGCTGCTGCTGTGGCTGCATCGGGAGAGGGGAGGTGTCCCGGTGCCCAGGATGTGCTCCTCCGGGATGATGGTCTCCCACAAGCCCACCGTCCGGGGCACGTCTGCCAATTTCTGCTGTCTCTGCAACTGAGCATAGGTTGGGGAGAATCCCGTCTCAGCAGAGCCTTGACCTTCCCCTCACTTTCCCCAGGGGATGCTGTGCTGGTGCTGTGGAGCACAACAGCCGAGCAGGTGTCGAAGACCCTCAGCCTGGTGCTGCAATGCAGCCAGCAGGTCCAGAAGAAGTATGGGAGTCGTGACACCAACGTGGGTCAGGTCGGCCTGAAGATAGGTACGGGTGCTGTGTCAGGCGCAGATTCGTGGCACTTTCCCCTGCCACCGGCTGCTTCTCAGCGACCGGGAATGCGGAGATCCCCACCGGGGCTAGTGCCAAAGGAAAGCATCTCCTGCGAGCATCCGAGGGGCCAGCTGCAGTCAGAGTGCCGATGGGACACCAGGACTGCTGGCTTTGCGTGCGTTTGCAGATGCAGAGGAAGCATAAAGACAAAGTGGTGTGAGATCAAGTATTAGGGCCTTTCAATGCCTGCAGGAGGTAGCAATCCTTTCATTTTTTCACGTGGGAGCAGCTTGCACTCCTTTCCCCTTCTGCATTCTCTCCTGCCTTTAGCAAAGGAGAACCGCTTTGCTGACGGCTGTGAGAAGGGCTTTTGCAGGCTGTCGTGTCTTTTCAAGCAGACAGCTACAACGTGCCTGCACGTCAGCGGAGCGGGCAGTGATCAAACCCCTTGCCTTGCTGGGCTTCTGGGGCAGGCAGCTGGGTCAGATGCCCGGCAGTCGCATCGCACTGTGAATGTCGACTTTTTTTGCCTATTTCTAGATGCCCGTTTCAGGGCCCGTCTCTCCACTGGGCTTCCGATTAGCTTCTGAACAGCTGAGGTGCTGGGGGCCGTAAAGCAAAAAATGTTCCTTGTGTGAGTTGTGCTTCCCCCTTCCTCTCTCACCAGTGCTCACAGCCGGGCCCATGAGCCTCCTGAGTGTTGGGGACGGCTCGCGACATTACTTCTGTGTCTGCGGCCAAGCCGTGCATGACCTTCACGAGGCCTATGAGTTTGTGGAGAGGGGTGAAGTGATCCTGTCAGCCACCTCCTGGGAGCTCTGTGAGCAGCACCGCTTTACGACCGAGCATCTTGCAAACAACAGATTTGTGAAGGTAGGTGGATGGGATGGCCTCTAGAGCCATTCAGAGGAGCCAGACCTGGCCACCAAGGAGGCAGGTGTCAGAAGACTGAGGAGCTGAATGTGGAGACACTTGTAGCTGTGAGAGATGACAGGCAGCTGAAGCACTTGTCCTTCCATCTCAGTGGTAACTGTGAGCTGGGCTCGCTTGGTTTGAGGGGTCAGGAGGCACTGGAAGGCTTTTGGCTCCGCCAGCAATGCCCTCTGTGGATCATGGAGCTGACGTTGACAGCCGGGGGATGCTTGGGTGGTAACTGCCCAGCTCCGGTGCTTGTGGGGAAGCACTTTTGCTCAATCCAGCCAGGTGGGCTTGTTCTCCCCTTTTCTGGGCAGTGACGGTGGAGGGCAGGCTCTGTCCCCTGGGACACCTGGCAACGCCCATGTCAGTGCTTTCGTTCTGTGTGTCTTCAGGTGACAGGCATGGAGCAGATGTCTTGGTCTGAATGCCAAGACACTTCACACAAGTTTGCAAGAAGGCCAACAAACCACCGTTTGGAAGGGCAAGGTGAGTGCCAGCTTCACCTTGCTCTGCGATTGCCCCGAAACACGGGCCTTGGCTGCTTCAGAGGCCAGAGAGGAACCACCTCCACCCTCTTTTGCCTTTCAGGTAGCACTCATGCTTTTAGCCTTCCTGAGCATCAGCTGGGGGAGTTGCTGCTGCCGCTGTCTCCTCCTTCCAGCAGACAGCTCTGCCCTGAGCCCCTGGAGGTGGAAGCAGGAGTAACCAGAGAAGCATCTTTGTCGTCTCTTTCTAGCACCAGCCCCTGCTTCCCAACACCCCGTAGTCCCATCCTCCCAGTGACCACCTGCATTTTCTCTCCCCAGGTGCCATGAGTCCTGTTCTCTTCTTGCCAGATTTTTCTGATGTGGAGATGCTTAGGACGTACATCCCAGCACCTGCTCTCAGGATGGTACGGCCAGGTCTCCGCTGCTAGGGGCTGCATTTTTGGAGGGCCCAAGAAGCAGTGCATTGCAGAGATTGAGTTCTCAGGAGAACAGACAACCAAAAGAAAATGCACACTGAGAAGACAATGGGGAGAATCTTGAGCCGAGGGGCAGCGGTGCTGCACCGCTGTGTGCCTTGTCCTCAGAGAGACGTGGGCAGTGGGAGGTGGACTTCTGTCTCCCTGTCTTACCGTGGTTGTGGGTCTGGATGTGCTGCGCATGTGACAGTGGGATAGAAGGGAGATCCCACCGAGGTCACTAGAGCATCCCTGAGGGTCTTCCCTCACATCCATACCCATGCCAAGATGGGATGTTACCAGAGCACCTTTCTCTCCTTGTCCATTGAGTTATGGTTGGGTGTCTGCCTGCCACAGGCGGGGTAGCCTGCCTGACATTTGCATGGAGAGGAGGTTTTGTCCCTTCTGCGGTAGCACCTGCCACTGCCAGTGCACCTGCTTTCCCGTGGTATCTGATGTGGGCAGCAAGCCCCCAGGAGGGCAGGCTGGTGAAGCCGTCGTGCTCTTGTCTTCCAGCTTGAAGACAGAGTGCCGCTGGCCCTCTTCTCTGAGCTGCGGCCAGTCAGCTGCCTCTTCATCCATCTGAAGTACGCTGGACATTTTGCATCAGTGCATTTCCAAGAGATGCTCCACACCGCCACCAGGATAATACTAGAAGTCCTGTGTCCTCACAAGGGTGAACTCAACAAAGTGGTCCTGTTTGATAAAGTGAGTGTGGGGGAGCAACCGCCTCCCCTGAGCGTAAGCGGGTGGGCAGTGAGCAAGGGGGAGAGACTCCCTCCTAGGCATTGTAGCAAGATGTGCTGCATGTGTGCTTGGCAGGGCTGCACGTTCCTCTGCATCTTTGGACTCAGTGGAGAAAAGCTGCCCCATGAGAGCATTCATGCCTTGCAGAGTGCTATTCAGATCTTCCAGTCGTGCTCCACCATGCTCGAGGATGTACAGTGAGTGTGTGGCAGGGGTGGGGGGCGCGTGCTGCCTGGGATGGCACAAGGGGGCTTACCAGAAAGAGATGTGCCTTCTAGCTTGCCCGCCATTGTCTCTGGCAGGTGCCCTGAGAGGTGGTGGCATGTGGCCCTGGGCTTAGCCCGTGGCAGTTGCACAGAGTCCCTCCAAGCACAGCCTGCCAGCCATCGCGCTGGCACCAGCGACTGAGGGACCTGGGGCTGTTTAACCTGGAGAGAAGGAGGTGGAGGGGAGACCTTCTTGTTCTCTACAGCTACCTGAAAGCAGGTTGTAGCGTGGAGGACATGGCTGAGCGGTGCATTTGACAGTGTTGGGTTAGTGGTTTGACTCAATGATCTTAAAGGTCTTTTCCAACCACAACGATTGTATGATTCTAAGGGCAAGAGGATCTTGGTGCCAGAGGGAGGCCCTTCTGGGCAACTGGCCCATGAACGGGGTTGGAGCCCCGCCACCTGAACTCAAGTTGTTGTCGTCACAGGTGGTGACATCGTGGGTAGTTTCTTCCCTCCCTCTTTGCTCACCAGAAGGCTGTGGCCTTCTGCAGGTGGCGGCTCAGGGAACGCGGCCTCAGAGGAAGTTTCCAAAACTTCTTGCACGTGCTCTACCCCTGCCCCTTGCACCCTTGAGCTCTCCACGTCCCCATGACCCATGCTGGCAGGGCAGGATGGCAGGAGTCCCAGGCTGGCGCCGAGGGGAGGTGCAGGAGGGGATGAAGCTGGAGAGGCAGGACAGCTGCTGCAGCCACACTCTTTCCATGTGTTCCAGGGAAGTGTCTGTTGCAGTTACCAACGGGCCAACATTCTGCGGAGTCACCGGCCACCCAGAGAGGCATGAATACACAGGTAAAAGGCGCGTGTCTGAGGCGCGGGAGGCTGGCGTGGGAGAGGGCCTGCCCAGCAGCCGGTCAGGGATGGCCCAGGGCTGGGAGAATGGGCTCTGTGGCCAGTTTTTCCCCTGGGTGCTGCTGACCCCGCTGTACGGGTGGCCTGGAAATGTCCTGTGGGGCTGGTGGCACAGGTGCATCCAGGCATGTGCGCTCTCTCTCTCTCTCTCTGGCAGTCCTTGGCCAGACGGTGAATCTGGCATCCCGGATGATGGTGAACTACCCTGGCCTGGTGAGCTGTGATACAGCGACCTATGCCGCCTCTCGGCTGCCCGCTTACTACTTCAAGGAGCTGCCGGAGAAAAAGCTGAAAGGCTTTAGCCAAATTGACACTGTCTACGAATATGTGGGAATCACCAAGAAGTGGTGAGTGTCCTCTGAGAGAACTGGATGAGGAAGAGAGTGGCACCAAGGGCACAGCCTTGGCCAGCAAAGAGGAGTCTGCAGAGAAAGACCAAGCTGGTCTTCCTTCCCTGTGGANCAAGAAGTGGTGAGTGTCCTCTGAGAGAACTGGATGAGGAAGAGAGTGGCACCAAGGGCACAGCCTTGGCCAGCAAAGAGGAGTCTGCAGAGAAAGACCAAGCTGGTCTTCCTTCCCTGTGGACGAGACAGTTGGAAAACCTGGAGTGAGAGGCTTTTTGCCTCTCTACCCTGCTGCCTTCTGCTGCTGAGAGAGCAGGAGTGAAGCCACAGACCCAACCAGACCTTGCAGGCTCTGTCCAAACACCCTTTCTGCTTTCTGTGCTCTACTTGCTCCACCGCATGACCCGGCAATGCTGACCCAAGGAGGTTTTGTCCCAGCTGCTTCTGAGCAGAAAGTTTTCACCAGTCTGGCTCCCGTGGGGAAACGGGATCCACTGGGACACTCTTCCTCATGTTGTCCTGCTGAAATCTCTGCTCTGTCGCTGGGCCAGGATTTGACCTTCTCTTTGGATGACGGTCTGAATGTTAACATTGCCGTCTCTTTGAAACTGCAGGAGGACTTACTTGAAACATGATGGTGCCCAGTGCTTGGCATCCCAGCCCTTTCAGTGACGCAAGTCCTCCTTACCAAGACACTTCTCTTTCTTGGCCAACGTGGTAGAGCCGTTTGTTATCCAGCAGCGCACACGGCCTTCTTTCAGCTGTCCCTGACTTCTCTGGAATTGGCCTCCTGTCTTTCCAAGGCCGTTGGGCTTCTTTATGCTTGAAGCTGTCCTAGTGTGTCAGCTTGCATTTGGTCTGGAGGAACATGGAGGGGAACAGCAGGTGTACGAGGAGCACAGCCTGCCCCTCCATGCCAGGCTGCTTCTCTACGTCTCCTGTCTTCTCATCAACTAACGGGCTTGGGTTTTCTTTTCCCCTTCTTCTAGCATATTTGGCATGGGTCTTACGAAGAAGAAGTCAGAGTACGGCCCCTTGCTGGGTAGGTGGAGAACATCTCGCTCTTCTCAACCCCAGTTTCTTCTCCATGCTGCAGTGACTCAAGAAATCCCTTCCAGTCTTATGCTGGCTCACTGCGGGCAATTGTGTGGGGCCGGCTGAACCTCTGTGCCTGTGGAAGGAGAGGGGGGCAGGACAAGGAAGAAGGCATGGGAGCTGTGCTGTGGGGCAGGCGGGTCCCTGCCATCCTGAGGAAGGCAGAGGTGCAAAAGCTGACATGAGTGGGTGGGAAGGAGGCCTGGGTGTAGGCAGCTGGGGGATGTGGTGGCAGGGTGGGAAGCAGCGGTGGGGGTGCCAGCAAAAGGGACAGCTCTTTGCTTTTGAGCTCGCCCCAGCAGCTCGTCTTCTTGTTTGCTTTCACAGGTCGGGAGAAGGAGATAGAGGTCTTTCAGAGCTGCTTGAAAGCCTACCAGGATTTTCAAGAAAGGCACATCCTGCTATTTGAGGGCTCAACGGGCGCTGGAAAGAGCCACTTACTTACTGAACTGGCCTACATAGCCCAGGATGCTGGCCAGAGGTACAGATTTTTGACCTGTAGCTTTGGGACACTGCCCATGCCCATCCCCTGAGAGCCATGGAACACTCCAGCCCCTCTGCCAGTGCGCCTGGCCCTGGGACTGCAGCTTCCCGAAAAAGCCTCCTGGAGACACTCCCTAGGAGCCCCTGCGTGCCCTGCTGCTGCCTCTGTCTCTGGGGCTTTGGAGGTGGCTTCCTGAACTGTGGCCTTTCCTCCTTCAGCCTTGGGTGCGGCACAGATAGAAGGAAAGACCCCACGCTCCGTACTTTTCCTCTGACTCCAGAGCCAACAGAGAACAGGGTGGCCTGTCCCAGAAGCCTTGTTTGGCCTCTGCCTGGTTCCCAGAAGGAGCACTGGGGCAGAAAAACCTTCCTGTGCTCTGGGAGGCAGACTGCTGCTGTCTGGAGCCCAAAGGCAAACTCGCTGCTCGCTCCATTCTTGCCTCTTAGCCCCGTGGGGCTTTGTGCAGGGGAACATAGCGAGATCTGGGCCAGCATTGCAGAGACTCAGGCTCCGGACCCAAAGGCTTGGGCTGTTGGGGATCTCAGTCCCTTTTGCTTCGGGTGGCAGGGTAGTTGCAATGGAACTGCTGGAGATCAACGTGAGGCAGCACTACGCTGCCCTCCGTGCCCTAATGGCCAGAGCCCTGGGCCTCCAGGACTGCGAACGGTGCAGTGACATGGAGCATCGGCTGGAGACAGAGCTGCAAGGGACAATAGAAGAGAGCGGATATTGCCTCCTCAATGACCTTTTCGCTGTCCAGGTGAGGGCGAGAGGCCTCTCTGGCTCTGGAGGAGGGCGTCTCCTGAGCTCTTCCGGGTCTGATGTCGGGTGGGCATGCTGCTGGGAGTGCCTTAGCTCAGGGGTGCAAATCGCAGGGGTCATAGCACAAGATCTCCCGTTCCTGGGCCTGGGATCTCCCGTCAAGAGTGGAGCTCATGTCCCACGCCACATCCAGCAGTGCCCGGTGCCTCACTGAGCACCCTGGAAGTGGCATTGGAGAGAGGTGGTTGGCGCTGCAGTCTTGCTTGGTGGGTAGGTGTGCCTAGCCCCGGAGCCATGTTTCTCCCTGACTCTGCTTTTCTGGCCAGTTTCCCATCTCAAACGAGATTGGCAAGATGAACGAAAACGAAAGGATAGAAGAACAGTTTGCGACGTGGGAGAAAGTGCTAGAGAAGGTGAGCATTTCTCCTTCCTTCCTGGTGGGTCAGAGAAGGAAGACAACGCCGCCAGCTGAGGGCTCTGCACCGCAGCAGTGTGAGCGAGCGGGAGGACCACGGGCCCCAAGTCATCACCGGTCAGGGCCTGAAAAACCCCCACCTCCTCCACACAGCCCCACAAACAGCCCCCATAACTCTCCTCCCGTAAAGTGTGCCATGGAGGAGGAACAAGGTCTTCTGCCTTCCCTTGCCCAAGCTCCATCCTTCTGCAGGGCAAGTGATATGAAGTGTGAGCTTAAAGTCTCAAAGAAACTATGAGTCAGTGAGCTTCTGAATGGGGAAGTGGCCGGGGAGACATTTCAGAGCATCCTCTCAAGAGACAGAGGCTAAATCTGCTTCCCTGGAAGACACTTGAGAATCCACTGGATTCACCTCAGTACAACCTGCTTTTTTCAGATCCTTGGAGGAGAATTTAGGATATTTGTCATCGACAATGCCCATTTCATCGACCCTGCCTCCTGGATTCTCATGTCAAGAGTGCTGCAGAACACCCCTGTCTTCATGGTCATGAGCTTGGCTCCAGGCTACGTTGGGACAGAGAAACTTTACAAACTGGCAGCAAACACCAGGCTCCAGACATTCACCCTTCTTCACCTGGGTGGCCTGAAACTTTCCGCTGTGGTGCAGAAAGTCTGCCAGGCCCTTGGAGTAGTCGGCATCTCCAGGGATCTAGCGAGGTGAGTTCGGGGCAGGGCAGCTCCTCCTGAGGGCCGGAGCCCGCACAAACCACGGAAGGGAATCGACCCGCCACGAAAGGGAGCGCAGGGCTGCTGGAAGCATCACTGACTCCAGCGAGTACTGGATGTGGGTTTGCTTGTTACGCCTCGTCCTTGCAGGTGTGAGTTGAGAGTGGTCAACTCCTGAGACATGGAGCGTGGGAGGTGTCAAAACCCTTCCCTGTCACAGAGGGAGGAAGAATCTGGAGCCCAAGCGTGGCTGGGGTGTGAACAGGCCTTGGTCTAGGGGGCCAGGCTGTGGGGGAATTCCCTGGGGCGGAGGTCCACCCCTCTGCCAGAGGATCTGGGCTCCTGAGGAGAGGTAGGGCTCGCTGCTTTGGGCATTGTCCACAATTCTTTAGCCGTGGACTTCAGCGAAGGCTGGAGGTGCAAGGGGGCTGGAAAGCCCAAGCCAGCGGGAGGACCGTTCCTTTCAAAAGTGAGGTATAGCTGTGGCAAAGATGCCAGCTACCCCATTATGCGCGAGTGACTTGTTGCCCAACTGAAAGTGTGTTGCGCCTTTCTTTGCAGCTCACTAACGGGTCTGCTCCTCTCCAGGTTCCTGATGCAGAGAAGCTTGGGGAACCCATATTACTGCGAGGAGCTGCTGCGCTACCTGTGCTGCAACAACTTGCTCTTGTTCCAGACCCAGAGGCAGGGTGAAACAGCAAAGGAGAAGTGGGAGAGCCTGATCAGTAAGCGCTTTTGCTGCTGACTAGCGAGTTGCTGTGGTGCATTCTCCGCAGGACAGTCTCGCCCCGTTGCTGCCCCATGGATCTGGGCAGAGTCAGATCTTGCAGCCGCGGAGAACTTGCTCTGGCAGAGATGTGGGCTCCTGTGTGCCTTGCTGTTGGGACAGCCAGAGCACGGGCAAGCGAGTTGGGGTGGTTTGGAGGGCTCTAAATTCTTGGGGCAGTGCGTGGGGGGCTAAAACACAGGGGCAATGGTTCCACAGCACGGGTGTTTCTAGTATTCCTTAGGCATTCTAATGGGCACATAATTTACCTTGGCCAAATGGCCTCGGGAGCAACCAGGACTGACGGACATCACGTTTACATTATCGCTGGCAATTTCCCAGGCTGTGGAGGTAGTACTGTCGAAGGCAGCAATGCTGCTGCTTTCGGTGCTGGGGTGTTCAGTTGCCCCTGGGACATCTGGAAGCTTTGACTGAGGGACTGTTTGGGAAAGCTGGTCTGAGGGCGGAACAATTTTGGGAAGATCATGCAAAGAAACTCTTGCAGTAGAAGCTGTTTAGCTCTGCTTAACGTCCGTGTTCAGCGCAGGCAGGTCAGTGTGCCCGCGCTGGATCATGTACGGTAGGACTTGTTCCACCTCAGGTGAATTCTGAAACATTTGCAAGCTACAAGTCACTTAGCAAATTGCCTTAATCGTGCTCCCTTGCTCCATCCAGCTTCTGCATTCGAGGCTTCGCTTCTCACGGAAACCTCGAGCTCCGCAGCAGGGAAGGATGGCAGGGTCTGCACCTTCAGACCAGACATCAGCCTGGACAACACGGTGCTGCCCACCACCCTGAAAGGTGAGGGGCCAGGCCATTTGGAAGACAACCAACATTAGTTGTGCTTGCCCAGTGGCTGCAAGGAGAGGGTCCCAAGGAGAAGAGGCCAAAGTCTACCCCGTTCCATGTTTTGAAACTTTCCAGCCTCTCTGGCCTCAGCACAGGGAACAGGCAAGACAGAAACATGTTGCTTCTTTTGACAGAGATTGTGCTGGCTCAGCTGGACCAGTTAAGGCCAGAAGAGCAGATGATTTTGAAGTATG
>VWYH01002005.1:0-14022 GCA_013399365.1 Pampusana beccarii
TGGCCTTGAAGGTGTTATTTTGCATGTGTGGATCCTGGTTTGCTCCATAAGGTACAAAAAAGACCTTATCTTGCAGGTGTTGTTGATGATTTGTAGCTGCTTTGGTTTGCTCAAGTAGACGCAACATTGATAAATATGAGGAGAGCTTTACAACACACAGTTCAAGTTTTCAACAAATTTAACTACAAAGTAACATGAAAGAGACAGTATATTAACAATCACAGGACCTTATTCTAAACTATATATTCTATTTAAAATATACTTATTTAAGCTAAGCAATTGATATAATACTTAAATTGGTCTCATCCAGTGATCTGTGGTTAGTAGAAGATCATTGCACTGCAGCCATGGTTGTTTAGCAGAGAGGGCTCACAGTAGGTTTACTGAGGCTGTCATATTTATGGAATAAAGTGGTTGGTTCATAGTCGAATTGCATAGAATGGGAAAGGTACGCATGAGACTCCTTGTACTCACTCACATTCACTATGCTGTTCTGCTCCATTGTGGGTTTCCTCAAAGGAGTTCTTGGCCTGGCTACAGCTCAGGCCTTTACCTCCACTGGAGCCTGTGCCAAACTGCTGCTGGTTTGGTTAAGCAGGGGGGAGGTGTCAATTGCACCCATCACACTGTCATCCTATCAGAAACTGTTTCTTAGATAGTTTGCTTTTGTAAAGCTGCTATATTTTTCTATCATCAGTGGTCATTATGGCCAGCTATGATGATTGTAGAAGTGTCACTGTCACTCTCCATGAACAATACTGAGGAATGATAACTTTTATATGAAAGGAGCAAATGGTAAATACATTTATGCTAGAGGAGCTGTAGAACAGAGAAAGTGTTTGTGTGGAGAATATTGTTTGAGTTTTACTGGGGGGCAGTCATGGCCCATGTTGTACCTTTCTGCTTACTTGGAAACTTGCCTGGACATTGCCTTTAATGCTGAAACAAGACCTTTAGCTTTTCGTCATTTTCCTGGGACACAACATGTGGCATAAGGAAACATTTTCTTAGCCTGGCTAAGAGCCACAGCTAAGGGTCAGAACCCCCTAACCCTCCAGCATTGGACACTATAGAACATAGTTTCTACTGTCTCTGGTCTCTATTATGCTATTTTTGAGTTGGTATTTACCATGTTTCATGAGGCTCCTTTGCCTGTTTCCACGCATGTGGTTAGTGGCTAGGAGTCATTTGTGGCTGGGCTATTGCGCTTTCCAAAATCCAAAACCGTAGGTGTGTCTTCTGGCAGGTGATATTTAGTCCTTCTTTTCTTGAAACTCAACCCTGTTTTAAATTTGCAGTGAGTATTAAAAAACAAGCTATTGAAGGACTATTAATTGTCTTAAGGTAAAGAAACCTTTTGTAACCATTCAACATTTCCTTACTTTACCTAGCTGAAGGAAACAACTGCAGGAGGCAGAGACTTTTTCCATTTTAAGTGTATTTTAGTTTTCTTTTTAAAGTTTTTAGTAAAATATAGGTACACATAATATCCTTTCTCCTTAAAATCTGTGGAAAAAAATGAAATGAGCTAAGTACTGCCAATCAAGTGTAAAATCTTTACCGTATATTTCCTGGTTCAATACAGTGTTAAAGGAACCTAGCTGTAAGACACCAGGTTCTGGCTTATTATCAATAGATAATATTATTTCTACTGATGTCTTTCTTTTTTCCTTTTTTTTTCTTTTTCTTTTTCTAAATAAAGAATAAAAAGCAAGGCACTTTTAACTTTTCTACTTTTCATCCACGTGTCCTATTTAAACCTTGGCAACAGCCAGAAACAACAGAATGGAAAAACTTTAAAAAATCTTCCAATTGTCTTTTGTGTCTTGCCTTATGTACACTATTTAGCTTTCTATTGCAATTTTCTTTCTCAAATGCTAAACTATGAAGAACCAAAGGTCCCCCGCCTCATTATCTACCTGATGTTACTGTCGTGTAGCCATTTTATTTTCAGAAAAGTAGTACTTCCATATTTTGAAACCTATTAATGCAAAATACCATGACCAATTCCTCATTTGTTCAGGTCCTAGGTGGCTTCTGGTGAATTGCTTGCTAGGATTTTAGGGACAGAAATGACCAGAAAGCTTGTTTACTCTTTGATTTGGTTCAGAAAAGCAAATCTCATATAACTGCAATTCCAGAAGTATTACGGCTGCTGGTTAGACTTTACCAGAAGGAGAAGAAAAGTACAATTTTGCATGAAATGGATGGGTAACATTGTGCAGTGGCCTAAAGTAAAGCAGGAGATCGGTGATTTTCCTTGAGAAATCAAAGATTGGCTTTTTGGATATAGGTTTATCTAGTCTCTATAGAGACTGCTGACAAATACTGTCATAGTTGAGCTCAGTCCTCAGTTTCAAGTGCTAAACATCCACCGAATACAAACAAGCCCCTGAGGACTGAGGAGTTTTAAAGTTACCTGGTTTTAAATTTTATCTCATTGGCATTGAGTTCTGGTTTTGTTGTTTGTTTGGATTTGTTTGTTTGTTTGCTTGCTTGTTTTTACTTAGATGGTATCAAAACCAGGATATGACGTGGCTTATTAAAATTGGTATGTGTGTTTTCCAGTAGACTGAATATACAGTATCAGTTTCCAAAAAATATCTTCCCTGCAAGTGGGATTTGGTCAGTCTTGGAATGGAAAGTTGGGATCTTTGATGTCTCCTCTTTCACTGTTTGCTTTTTGGCTGGGTTCTTTTTTCTTCCTGTTTTTTGTCCTTTTTCTTTGTGTTCTTTCATGTTTGGCCCATGTATTTTCTCCTCAAACAACCAGGTAGTAATTTCAGAATCCCATTGTTGAAGGTTTGTATAGATAGATAAACCACAGTAACTCAGGTAATGGCTTTACTGATGGCAGTTGACAGGTGATCTGTATTTTAGTGTCTATATGTGTGTGCCTAAGCCTTTGTAAATGCAACAGAATGGAAAGTATGCTGCAGTAAATAGTCCCAAATTGTCTCTCAAAATATTTGCATGGCTCAGATAAACAGGAAGGGGTTTTGCTGTTGTTGTTGTTGTTTTAAGTAGCACTGCTAACATATTTTACTGCCATTTGCATGACCTAGGAGCACATAAACAGTCAAATAAGATTGATGCTTTGTATCATTTTTAAACTGCAATAACACCCTTGTTTTGTAGTCCTATGTCTGTACCTAAAAGCTGGGTGCTGTTTAAACCTTCTCCAGTTTCCTCTGTGTTTCTGGAGTACTCCAGCTCTACTGAGGTTTTCACAGCTCCATTCCTATGCTCAAAGTATTTTCCTTCATGTGATTTATTCCTGGCACCATTGGCTCTTCAAGATTACTCAGAGCCAAGTAGTCTAACAGAGTTCTTCCTCTAGTGTTTCACTTCAAACTGATCAGAATTGTAGATCATGATCCCCTGTACAAGAAAACAGCCCATTTCTAAAGGCTTTCCTGAGAACCTCTTACATACAAGATCTCCTGCACAGCTGGAGAATAGGGCATCATTAACTGTCAAGGAAGAAAGCCACAGACCTGCAGACTGAGAAACAGATGCAGGAGGGTTCTACCAGGATGATTTTTCATTTTGGATGGCTGTACAGGAGAGCATCTTGAGCTGAATAAGGAACTGCTGGATCATCTTCTCTCAGTAAGTGCTGAATAAATACACATTAAATTTATTCTTGGAAGTCTTAGCTGTGAGTATTCTGAGGAACCTGTGGATAGCCAGACTCTAAAGGATTTGGGGGAAGGTTTTTGAAAGTATGTTGGTGCTCATGAAATTTCAAACCGTGGAAGTCTCTGATTCTCAGCAGTGTTAGGGGTGTAAGGCACTTAGGTATATTAGTAGATCGCACTGGGAACCTGTTATTGTTTACAGGTGGGTAATTTGGAATGTACTTGGAGATCTGAAAGTACCAAACTCCAAGCCCACCCCTCGCATATCAAGACCATTATTGTATCTTCCACTGGTTCGCTCAGTTGGTGTCCACGTTTGTGGGAAAAGAAATATGCAGAGAGGTATTTTTGGAATTCTGTCTGGTATAAACCACCTAGTAATGTGATTGCTTACAACGTAGAAGATGACTGAGACAGCCCTCCTTCCACACAACAGCCTGGAAAATAGAACCATGTTTACAAATATGTGTTGGTAAGACTAGGAGTTTTTTATACATACGTACGTGTGAGACATGGACACAATATGTTTGTGGATAGTGTTTACCTGATATTTTACTGAACCTCAGAATCTCTTCATTGGAAACTAACAGTATCTTACTTAGCTGTGAGACACCTTATTCAGTCGAGGGTGTTACACATAAATAAAAGTTCTATCTCTTCAACAAAATTTTGTAATTTCCGTGACTCAAATGAAAATTCAGAAAGAGATTTTCTGTGTAAATTGTGGATTGCCCAGTTAAACATAGTAGGTTTTTGTATTGTGTTAGGATTTGTATATTATCACTAGAAAGGTCTTCTCAGCTGATTTTTCAAACTTCACAAATGAGTTACACAAGCTTCTAGCAAAGTATATGTGCATATTTTGGCTCAGTTATAACAGATCAGCACAGATGTACAATTCTTTACAATGTTACACGTTGTACGTGTACAGCACAGATTGCTTCTAGTTGAAAGAATTTTACCATCAGCCTACTGACAATTACTGGTTGCTACTAATTCAGTGAAGGAGCTCTGGATACCACTAAATTAACTGATACTGTGTCTGACATCCCTGATTTAACAATATCTCCTTCATACATCTATTTGGAAGCTTTGTGAAATGAATATGAAAAAGATAGAAGTTGTGAGAATTTCTCCATCTGGTCACACTTTTTCTCATCTCTTTGTTCTAATAAAACTACTTCTTTATTCAAAGAAGTTCTTAAAGCATTTTCTGCTAGCCCATATAATAGCTAAATCTCCTTTAAAGAGTCAGCGGGTTCCAATACTCTAGTTCACTCGCAACGAGGTGAGTCCAGGTTACTTCTAGAGTGAAAGAAAAAGTGTCTTCAAAAAGGAATCGATCATAAAAGCATCCAAGTTCCTCAGTGGCAAGAATGACACCTTGTGACCATGGGGAGTCAGAACCATGGTTTTTTACTTCCAAAGCTAGCCGAGGAGCATTGAAACCATCTTAAAGTTACCTCTGTGCTATTCTTTGCAGAGCATATATTCACTAGACTATACATGGTGACAGAACAGATCAATATATCTGTACAATTACTCTCTTCAGCTCCCACTTGGATTCACCAAAGATTTTAAATGTATGAGTGGAAGAATGCACTTATCATCAGTGACTTGTTTTGAAGAAGTCTTCTTCCAAAGTCAAAACATCAGAGAGGTATGTATACTAAACAAATCTGTGGCGTATTTGGCTTCATGATTCGCTAACTTATCATCCAGAAGTTCAACCTTATTTTGACAAGGTATTATAAGACAAAAAAGATTTTCTGAAACTGTAGTGCTTTGGGGGACAGATTCAACAATACCACCAAAGAATACTTACGTTCCAGTAATAACTGAAATTAGAGGCAGTAATATCTAATGCTGATATTCCTTGCACAGTTTTACATTAAAAATATGTTCTTGTAAGTGTATCTAGATCTGTTGTTTTTAATTGCTGGTATGAGAGTTAAAAGCTCATAATTTCTTATACTTTTGTAGGTATTATTAGATGCTTGTTTAGTATCATCATGAACCATAATCAATTAAATAAAAACGCATGTACTAGAAACATGAAATATAGCCCAGTTTTCAAGCTCAAAAGATGATTAAACTCGAAAGAATTATGTCCATTTCCCCCATGTCATTAAAGTAACTTCTTCCAGGCCTCCAAATGTGGACTTACAAAAAATGAAACCAATCCCTTCAAAGTGAAACAGTAGGATATACAGCAAAGGGTTAGGCAGATGGCAGAATCCCCTTAGTGAAACTGGATGATTACATAAAATTAAAAAAAAAAAAAAATCCCAGCACATATGGCAGGAGAATTTGAGAACTGGTGTCTGCAAGAAAGAGAGAAAAGATGTTCCTTGTTTAGCGGATGAGTAGAGGGAAAAACAATCCTGAGCAGCTTAATCATTGACTTTCTGGATTCAAAAGCTGTTTACAAGAAGGCCCTTTCCTGCAGCACAGTCATACCTTCAAAGGGTCTATATTTTAAGTTGCCTTTTATCACCATAATAATTTATACGTTTCTCTGATAGTGATTGCTTTAATCACAGGGAAATAAGGACAAACAGTTATCACAGTTAGGTGCATCCTGTGATATGACCAATCTATTTAACATTATTAGTTTAATCTCCTATTAAATAATTGTATATGAAATAACTTATATCTTTTTTGTATTTTTGAAAATACCACAAAAAGTTATTTAACTGTTTTGTACATACAAATTCTCAGTATCATATTTTTCTGCTCTTTGCTGCCCTGTTTAGCTTTAAGTGTACAGACATTCGCTTAAACTAAAAAAAAACTTCCATAAAATGGAGAATGAATGTTTTCATAAGCACACTATAGTATGGAAGGTTAATGGCTGAATTAAAGGCTGGTGTAGGTATCAAGAAGTAGCTAAAATTATACCGCACATTAATTTAAACCATGACTAATAAAAGACAAAAATATAATACTCTCAGAACCCTTAGAAATTTCCATTATTTTATTTCATTGTTATGGAATAGGTGTCTCATTTTGTCATATTGGTATATATTGTGATGATATTATCAGGTTTTTCTTTTTATTATATAACTGTAGGCAGATATTTGAGTATACCTAAACGAATTGCTTTATCTACAAGACACTGGTACCTTTCTCTTTTAGCATACATACTTTCATTCAGTTCATAGTTTCACTCACTGGCTCACCAAAACAGTATTTTCGATAATGGACTGGTTAGATATCTTTTGCAGTTTTGAATATTCAAATCAATCTTTAAAATGTGAAATCCTTCTGCCTGATGCTATTATACCAGGTAAGAATGAAAGTTGACAATTTTGATCTAATAATGGACAATCTTGTTGGTCTAAGCATGAAATGTATAGATATCTGAAAGAGAGCAGAATCTCATGTAGCAGCAGGAAAGATGAAGCTGCAGCACTTACTAATGATTTGTCAAACGGAATGCATTCTCCATTCTGAGTGCTAGAAAACCAGTCTGCAAATCCTAGTAAACATAACCAATTTTCTATTACAATTGGTTTCTAATGGCTATACCAGTGATGCTTGTTGCTCAGCCTCTTTGAAAATGAAATACTATTGCAGTCAACCAGTTATTAAGTCTTCATAATGACACCTATAGAAGCAGCCCATTACTATGGCAAGCAACTTTATTAGACAGTTACCCACTGTCAACTCTGCCTCCGGATGGAAGATGAACAAACTAGTTGATAATTATTTAAAACAGCTGGCTTCTTGGGAAAAGAAGTTTCAATAATCCATGGCTTAAACACCACACTGTGCTGTTTATCATTAAAAAAAATCATGCTTCTTTCCATTGTCTCTATTCCATAGTTTGGAATACACAATCAGATAAGATGAGTCCATACTTAAAAGCAGGCTCTGCTGGTAACGAGATGGTCTCTTCAAGATAAATTGCTCATTGTGGGGGCAGAGAGAAGGAATAAATGGGCTCCACATTTATTGAAAAGAGTAACCTATTGCTTTAGAAATTTGCTTCTTGCTCCTATTTTCTTTTTACATTGCTTCACAGTTGTTATGCGAGCTACCATTGGGAAAAAGTGATTTTTTTAACTAGGAAGGGTCTTCTAAAAACAAATTCTCCCATCCTACCGAATTATAGTCTTTATAAGATTCTCTCTCCTGTACAAAATACTGTGCAAATGGAGGAAAGGAAAAAAGGGTTATTTTTTCTGCAGCTCAAACCAACTATTTCCACAATATCTGTGGTCACACTTCACCTTGAAATTGTTTTTTAGACGTGGAAAAAAATGATTAACTAATAGAAATAGTATTTGTTAAATCACACCTTTTTTTCCAAAAATAATTTTAAACCAGTAAAGTACTTGTTCTAAGCTTATGAAGAATTAGACCATCCAGTCAAAACATAACATAAGTATAATGTAGCCTTTGAGACCTGTTGAAGGGAATATAAATATTCACATTTAACAGTTGTCAAGTGAGCTGCAAGACAAAACTGGTTTTCTTTTTAATACAAATAATTGGTCAAGCCTTTATAAATCGTGAAAGAAGTCATTCCATATTTGTGAACAAATGTGAAAGCTGATGTTTCAAATACATTAAAGACAAATAATTGGCTTAGTTATAAACATGTATAGATAAGTTTAACTTTACAGTATGCTAACAGCCAACACACTGAAGCTTCTAAGAATGAATATTGCAGACAGCTATAACGATCGTGCGAATTTTACAAAGGTATTGCTTTTTGGTTTGGTTTGGTTTGGTTTTAGCATTACGTGACAGTTTAGATAAACTTTCATAGGAAAAATATTGTGTGTTCAAGTTTCTCATTTCTTTTTCTCATGTCTTATTAGTGAGATAAAGCTGATAAACATTTGTTGTGATTTGCTGGTGTTACTTGTCAAGATACAACTCTGATTTAATTAACTTTTTCAAGGCATGTAAAATTAGAAAAAACAGTGATTTCCTAAATATTACCCATTCTCCTCAAATGAAGTACTAGTGTCCAAACCAAAATATGATTAAAAAGCCAATGATCGTTATTTTTGTATGTAATTGTAGAGAGTATGTAAATTGCATGGATGAGTCTCCAAATGCGCTCCACATCATGCGTAAGCTTCCAAATGCACTCCAATTTTTCTGCCAATACACAAAATGACGTCTTCAACAGTGCCTCCAAGGGGTCCAGGTAACTTCTCTTACAGAGCTGGTAGTGAAATGATGGTTTGAAAAATAATTGCCTGTAAAAATGGACTATTTTCAGAGTCCTCCCATGAGCTCTACCGTCTTCTCAAGGATTCCTCTACTCAGTCGGAGGTATCAAGAGTGAAATAATGTCTTAACCATGATATCAGGTCTAGCTGTTTTTCCTGCCTGCTACAAGCTTTTCACTTGCAGTTGGTCTTAAGTGTGATCCTCACTTAACTTTCTCACCATTTGGCAGGGTCAGATTTTGTAATACAAGAGTTGTCCATAGTACTAGTTACCTCCCCATGACCATTTTTCTCCTAGGAAACACAAGC
The DNA here is from genome assembly GCA_013399365.1 of Pampusana beccarii. Lineage (NCBI taxonomy): Eukaryota > Metazoa > Chordata > Aves > Columbiformes > Columbidae > Pampusana > Pampusana beccarii. The sequence continues at coordinate 9,140 of VWYH01002005.1, forward strand.
TAAATGTTATACTGAACTTGCAAAACAAAATACTATGCACTGGCACTCAGCCTTCTAGGACAGAGCATTGTCTGTGCTACCTTTGACACAGGTTCCCCTGGGTTAAAATTCTAGCTTACTACAGCTGGAGTTTCTGTAGTGCTGTGCTATCATCTGTCACCAAAGCATGTGTCCTGTACAGATGGAGGTACATTGGTCGTGCTTTAGCTGTATGAATAGTCAGAAAGGAAAGGAGAGTATTTGGTGTTTTTTTAATTCAAATAATCACAGGAATGGATGGAAAGGTCTTGGCAAGGTTGTCATTCAGTAGCATGAATAGCAAGCAGTAAAATCTTAAATGAAACAAATAGAAACAACAACAACGAAAAACCCCAAACCCTAATTGCAGAAGCATGGTCTTACACCTGTATTGTACCTCACACTTTGAAGTAATTGATGGTAACAGTAATAGGAACTTAATTTAGCAGAGTGAAACATAATATAGTCCACTTGAAATATGATGAGGATAAAACACATTAGCCTAATTTATTCATCTCTTAATAATTGAATGATTGACTGTGCTTATGGGCCAATTATTAGGGACTTGGTACAGCCAGGATCTCACAGATACTGAAACACCTTACAGGAGTGCCTACACACATTGTGAAGATCATTTTTGTGGTAGCCCCTCACATTATAACAAAAACCCTCCCCATTGAGAACAGGTCTGGAGAGGAAATTTGTCTTTTACTAGACTGGTTCAAGTAAGACCAGTGCGTCACGTGGTTTGTACGAAAGAAGGTGTCTGGATTCCCCCTCATTTTAAGATGTGCACAGAAAATGGCAAAGACAACACAAAGCATCCATGTGCCCTACTTTCCTCATTGCCCTACACCCCACTCAGGAAAATCCCCAAATTCAGGTGCTACGAAGGCGGAATACAGGCTGGAAATCGCCGGTTCTTAATATGCCAGCTTTTCAATTTATTGCTCCTTGGCACTACTACTTGCTCAGCAAGCCTTTGTCTGAGCCTGAAACCCGATGGGGGAAAGGGAGATGGCGTTGCTTAGCAACAGCTCTCTCTTTGGTCAGGTAGCTCATGGTGATGGAAAAGAGAAATCTGTAAATTCAGTGGATTTGGGACCTATCCAGGAATTTTATTTGATTTTTCCATAATCAGGCTTTTCCCTCAAAAAATCTTGGACTGCCGTGACTCACCAAAACCTAAAACACAGAGATAGTCAAACAAAGACACCCTGTAAAGAGCAGGCAATGTTAGCCTAATTGTGCATTTAGTTCGTTCTTCTATTATATCTACCCTACTATGCCATTCAGAAGGATACTTTCTAAATAAAAAGTATACTCAAACTATACAATTCATTTATTTACTTTTATAAACTGGCTGAATTACATGGGAATCTAAATCCATATGTAAAACTTAAATTCAACCACTCCTTTTGAGTAGCAGGGTATTTAGTTTAACGCTTCTGTGTTAGTGCAGTTTTGACTCGGCTTCGTGTATTTATTTATTAATTAATTAATTAATAGACAGTGATAAGGATTCCTATTTGGAAAATAATTCTTGTGTCTACATCTCTTCATTAGCTACACACCTGTAGCAGAGAGAATAATATTCTGTCTTATGTAAAACATGACATTATTATATTGATGTAACCTTGTAAAAACTCTATATATCTGTGGATTCAAGGTAACCATAGCAGCACCAGAATCTGTAAAGACAATACCCCTAACTCTGGATGAATAAATTAATGCTGTCGCTATTTAACCCATCCACTGTTAAAAGGAAGCTGCTACATTTTTCCACTGTGCTGCCATTTTAGTACTCAGAACAAGAACTTTTTCACCTCCTGTGCAAAATGTGTTCTGTTCTTGAGTCCAATTTAAATGTCAAAAGCAAACAGAAACATTTTATTTCTGAGCATATGGGGGTAATTTCCAATTCTTTTTGACTGTATACGAAAATTAAAACAAACTAAAAAGCTAAAAACCCCTGCCTGTACTATTTTGAAGAGACTGCTAGCAATCAGATAAATGAGGAAGAAAGCCACACAAAAAAGCAGACAGGCTGGGTTTGTCTACATCTAATCTGTGTGAACCCAACTCTCTCTCTGAATGTATCCTTTGTGGGGAATACTGTTTGATGACTAGTTCTCTTAGAGAAAGTTATTCAGGTTTTTGCTATGGAATCATTCAATGCTGGAATAGAGTTTTGGAGGATTGTAGAATACACTCTGGGTAGTTCTGTACATATGGGTGATCAACATATTTATAGTTATGCTCCATATTGTAAGTTATGGTCACAGTTTTTGGATGACAGAAAATTTGAATCAAGCCACAGGTGGAAAAGATAGAATAGATACTGTACAATGTTATTAAGATTCTCTACCAACCCCTTTTCATCATCAAGTCCATTACTTGAAGACCATGGTGTTACCAATAGTTTTTTCTTAGTAAAAGAAAAAAAATGGAAGTGACAAAAATTACTATGTTTGTCTAATTCCCTTGTATATAAATAACTAGTGATTATTAATCTAGAAAATAGAAAACTTAGGGCTGAAACCAAATATTTTTGAACAGATTTATCTTAAGGAGATCATGCAAAACATTCATTTGTTTCGAACCATTTTCTGTCTTAGCTTACGGGGTTTGTAAGGGTTAGATAGCATATTAAGATTAGGTATAAAGAGGTGCAGCCTACTAAACAGTTTCAGCATTGATCTAAATGGACTGAATGGGAAAAAGATTCTCAGGGGCTTACAAACCAATCCATACTGCATCATTATTCCCTCTGCATTTTGTGCCTGTGAGAAGTACACTTTTGGAACTGCAGTGTGACAGAGGTGGCCCATATCAAATTGATTCACACCTTACAGGCTCAGTGGATGGTTCGAGGGAAATTACACACTTCATTACACTTAAGCACAGGGAGATGAGCAATATGCTGTGGCCATAGGATACTGATTGTTGACATAAATAGTAGTTCAAGGAAATGGCTTATTCTTTTTGGATGGCTAAGTAACAATCAGTGTAATGAGTTTAGCTAACTTGATAGGAAAATAATGTAATAGGGTGGTGTTAAAATGAAGAATATTATACATGTTGAAAATCATATATACTAGAGATACAGAAAGGATCTGTCTAGCATACAGACAAATCAAGTACAGCAGCCCTGCATAACAGAGATGTGAGCTACAAATCAAGTGATGGCATTAACATGAATTGTCTTTGCTTTTTCAAATACATTCACTTGCTAGTGCAACATTAACAAGTGTTTCATATTTAATAAGGTCTGTTATAACACACATTTTGTTTAAGTCCAATTCATTGTAGCTGTGGCACTCTCAAAGAAGCTGATAGCAACCTCAGCAACATTTTTCCCTAAAATTTTTATATGTAACGCAGATATAAAAATATGTTGGCCAATCTAGAATACAGATGGCTGAAGTTTTAAGGATAGGATTACCTAAAGAGACTGAAGGATTTAGGTGAAGACTCGAAGCTGAGAAAGACATCTAAACCATTCTAATCTCATAGGAAATCCCAACAGAAATTTATACTATATAAGTTTACTTAATTGTTTTGTCATACTATATGCAAGAAAAGTGGTATGAGTCTTTCTCCATCCACAGAACACCATGGTAAAGAAAAGTAATTTATCACAAACTCATCATCATTTATGCAGTTGTCTTCTTTCTGGCAGCACATGTTTCACCTCGCTTGCTGCTGTTAGGTTGTACCAAGGTTCTGAGGTGTGCTGGCTGCAGATCTTTTAGCACTCACAAACAGAATAAAGCAGAAATGGGACAGAGTCTGCAGAAAATCCAAGAGAGGTCTGAGGTGTGTTTTCTGCTCCTAAAAATACACTGATCAAATATTGATCAAGTACACTGATGCATTAATTTTTTCTTCTAATTTTAAATCATGTTTAATTCTGATGCTTCTTAATTATTGCAGCAATAATTATTTATTTTTCAGCAAACATGAGTAGAGGCTATAATTCATTGTAGTTCTACAGAAGCTGATAAAGAAATAGGTATTTCCCCAATAGTCTGGCCATTATCCTTCCCCTTCCTTAAGTGTATTGCATTCTTCCTTTCAGTTTAATAATCATATTTCTCTCCTGACAAAACTTAAAATTGAGAAAGTCCTGGATTTTTTCTCCTTCTGCAGCCTATTTATTTCTCACACAGATACACAGGCATATGCATGCACACTCCCACATAGCACAAGCTAGCTTATGCGTAGCTCTCCAGAGACTGCTGTAAAAACACGCATACACACAAGGCACAATTTTTGACTAGGTAATACTTCACAGAACCATATGACTTTGAATTTGTTTTTGCTTCAGAGGAAAACAAGGCAGTACTTTTCAGGCACCTAGGATATACTTTTGCTAAATATTTTAATATGTATCTACTAGTTTTTTAAAAACTAATCTAGAAAAGGAAGATGAAGAGATACAGGTATTCAACAGGAAAAACGAATGTGTATGGTAACAGAGTAATAAAAGACAAACATGAATCGCAGAATCGCAGAATCACAAAATGTTAGGGATTGGAAGGGACCTCAAAACATCATCTAGTCCAATCCCTCTGCCAGAGCAGGAACAACTAGAGGAGGCTACACAGGAAGGCGTCCAGGTGGGTTTCGAATGTCTCCAGAGAAGGAGACTCCACAACCCCCCTGGGCAGCCTGTTCCAGTGCTCTGTTACCCTCACTGAGAAGAAGTTTCTTCACAAATTTAAGTGGAACTTCTTGTGTTCCAGTTTGAACCCATTACCCCTTGTCATATTGTTGGTTGTCACCAAGAAGAGCCTGGCTCCATCCTCCTGACATTCACCCTTTATATATTTATAAATATTAATGAGGTCACCCCTCAGTCT
>VWYH01002005.1:14581-46550 GCA_013399365.1 Pampusana beccarii
GCACCTCTCCTGTTTCCTAAGACTTGGCAAAGATGACGGAGAGCAGTCCAGCAACGACCTCAGCCAGCTCCCTCAGCACCCGTGGGTGCATCCCATCTTGACCCATGGATTTATGGATGTCCAGATTGCTTAATTGCTCCCTAACCCCGTCCTCATCAACTAAGGCAAACTCCTCCATTGTCCTGACTTCCTCTGGGGCCTCAGGGGTTCGAGACTCCTCAGGACAGTCTCCGGCAGTGTAGACAGACACAAAGGCAGCATTCAGTAGTTATGCCTTCTCTGTATCTTCTGTCACCAGGGCACCTACCTCATTCATCAGTGGGCCTACATTGCCCCTAGTGTTAGTTTTATCTGCCACGTATTTGGAAAAGTTCTTTCTGTTGTCCTTGACTCCTCTCACCAGGTTTAATTCTAAGGAGGCCTTAGCTTTCCTAGTTGCGTCCCTACATCCTCTGACAACAACCTTGTATTCTTCCAAGTGGCCAGGCCCTCCTTCCGTGATCTGTAAACTCTCCTCTTACACTTGAGCTTGCCCAGCGGTTCTCTGTTTAACCACGCAGGTCTCCTGGCTCCTGAAGCTTCAGAAATTATTTAAGGGACTCCACACTGATAAACTGTTGACGTATTTCACTGCATTGCAGACTTAACTTGAAGTCACAGTATTCTTCCAAGTGGCCAGGCCCTCCTTCCGTGATCTGTAAACTCTCCTCTTACACTTGAGCTTGCCCAGCGGTTCTCTGTTTAACCACGCAGGTCTCCTGGCTCCTGAAGCTTCAGAAATTATTTAAGGGACTCCACACTGATAAACTGTTGACGTATTTCACTGCATTGCAGACTTAACTTGAAGTCAGATACTATAAAAGGAACATAATAGGCACTGGGTCAGTGATCCGAAGTGTCTAACTGGAAACAGATGTTAAAGCGGATCATGACGTTATTTGGGCCTGCATACATCTGAGCATTTTAGAGTTCTGCAGGAGGAGTCCTGTAAAAGGAAGTCTTTATATAAGTTACTGGTTTTGTTAGTTCAAAACTCTAATTAGGATTGCCTCCTGTGGAACAGAGATATTTCAGTAAGGCAAACAAGTTCATTTTTTAGATTACAGTGCATGATGCTTTCACATCTTACAATGAAGTTGTGTTCTCATAAATGGTAACCAAAAGCCTAATATAAAGATATAGAGGTGCTACTTCTGATTGGTTGGTTTCAACTCATTATGTGTTGCAACGATAGAGGATTATTTTCCTTCACATTTGTTTCCCAAACCTGCTTTTTCTCTATAGAAAGGAGCCTTTTTTTTTCCTCTCTCCCTCTCTCGGTTTTTTGTTTGTTTGTTTGTGTTATTGAAAGTTGATGTTCTGTTTTGCAAACAGTCTGGAGTGGCCTACGTCTGAGGTCTAGTCGCTGTTTCATAACTAGGTTAAAGGTTTATGATTGTCCAGATCTGATGGTCATCTCACGTTCGTCAGAGGCCAGGCGTGTAGTTAGGCTGTGTACCTGAGCAAAACGTTCACTTTTAAAATGTGCTTTCTCTCTTGAAAATAGCAAAATCAAGCTGCCAAAACTGCACATTACAGTTGCAATACGTTCACTGAAAGCGTTGAGCTGAATCCCTGTCAAAGGCTAGTGTTTCTGGATGTTCATAGTAAATGCTGTGTATGCTCTGTTGCTTAAGGAACTCTATTACAGATTCATGAAAAGATGAAATTAGTTTATTTCACATGCAAACATTTAGAGAGTCTCCCGAAATCCCAGGCAATTCATCTTTCTGTTTTCCCTGCAGCCACTGCCTGTACTGATATCTTAAAATAATGCTCTCAGAGACAGAGGGAAAAGCCTCCAATTTCAACTCATCGAGCTTTTCCTTGCTTGAGACAACTGAAGTGTGTTTGAGGTGATAATGCTTCATTTGGAAACGGCCTGCTTTTTAATAGAATAACTCACATCAGAAAATCCAGAATCATCTCACGGGTGTGCTAAGCCACTATCTGGTCTTACTTAAGGGTAAGAAGGAAGTCAGGTTCACTCCCATGCTTTATCTAGAAAAAATGGAGCACTTCTGATTTTCAGGTGGCTTGTGCATATGCTGTAGGTAGGTAGCCTACATCATGGAATCTGGTGGTCATCTTACATGCTCATGCAAATTTGAAAACTGTTGTTGCAGGAGGAAGTCCTAACAAGCTCAGTTTTTCAATGGAAATTACTGTCTTAGGTTGTGTGTAGTAAGGGAACAGAACCCAGTGGAAAAAAAAAAAAGATACTCTGAAGTATAAGGATTTCCTCTAGGTGAGTAAACACTACATAAAAGTAATATCCTTTGCTTGGTCTATTAACTACCTCCCAAACTCTGAGTGCTCAGAATAACTTTTCTGCTTTCTCGTAGGAAAATGTAGTTGGAAGAGAAGTTTGCCCAGACCCTGCTCAAGTAAAAAAGCTGAGTCTCTTTTTGTCTGGTCATGAAGACACTGAATTCCAAACTTCGTTGTCACATGACTACATTTTATGTGTTTAGCTATCAGTAATCTGATTTTTCTAATGAAGCTATTTTTTCTATTTTCAAGATACAATAGACACATAATAGACACATAATGCTTCTGTGATGGCATCTTTGATCTGCAAGTGTGCCATCACCATAAATGTTCTAAAATTATTGTGTTCTTCCCCTATGATCAAAATAAAGCACATGACAAAGGACTCAAATCCTTAAGAGACAAAGATGAAGAGGTATGAATTCACCTGTGAAAGCTGTGCACCTTATCTAACTGTTAAGCCTCAAAAATGACAGAGAATACATTTTATGTAAATGCTGCATTATATACTTCATTCTTTGGCTTGGTCTTCTCTGCTTTTTGTCAATGTTGTAGAATGCAAAATGTGAGCTGGGGCTCAGGTTGCTTCTCCAGGCGACTAACAGTAGTCTCTGCCAATTTGTGCATTTGTACACGACAGAAAAAACTTCAAAAGGAATTAGTATTGATGCTGCTTCTAGAACCACCGAAGCTCCAGAGGAGGACCATATGCTGGAAAGAGCAGTCACAGATCTAGTTCCAAAATCATGTGGAGCTTTGATCATGGAAGGGGTCTTAGCCTCCATGACATGCTTTCCCTCTGTATGCGTTTCTTAATTGCTAACCTCCTGGACACATAACAGTGTATGCTTCTCAAGCCTTCCCCTTTTGTATTAAATCCTATTCAGTTTTGAAGCATCTGACCCATAAAGGATCTAAATCACAAATACAACCATGTCTACTTTTTTGTGATCTCCCCGTTTTGAAATAAGTCTGAGAGGGAATGTTTCAGTGAAGACTGATGTTGTGTCCTATGCTTACGCTCTATAGCTCAGTAGTTAAGCTATTCACTGCAACAATTCCAAAGACTTTCGGAAACTTCTGAGATCCTCTCTATTACGGATTATTATATTATCCACAGAAGACTGAGTATTACCTTGTGCACGTAGCGGCACAGAAGCTCTAGGGCTTTTTTGCACAGCAGCTGAAGGCTTCTTTCCCCTCAAGCTGGTCTACAGTTGTCAATCCAAAATCAGGTGGAGATCACCAGATGCATGTCATATCTGCACACCTCCCTAGCTCTCCCTTCCAGTTCTGCATTCTGGAACATCACTTTTCAAAATCTTGTTGAATATTGTCAGAGTGCTCCAGTATATCACAGCTGGAAAAATCAATTTCTAATCAATTAGTAAATGAAGACTTTCCTGCTAGAAATTGAAACCAATCAATTGCAGCTTTTCAGCTTTATATTACAGATCTCAAACATTGAAAAAAAAGATAGTGTATGATCACCACAGATATCACTAATCACAGTCAATGACTGCTTTACATGTAGGTTTGCTGTGAGTGGTTTACCAGGCTACAATCCATGAACAGTCTTCCTGCTCCCTGTGGATTTCACTTTCCATGATTGCTTTGTATTCTTAGTGCTTATAGCTTGGGACTGTGCTTCCAAACATAGCAGCAAGTCCACAAAAATGGTTGAATATTTGGCAATGGTAGTGAAATATTTTTGCAATGGTAGTGAAATTCCTTCTCATCTTCCCTGTTTCCTACTTCCAGGACTTGTGCTTGCTGTGAACAGCGCAGATCTTCATTCAAGGAAGGAAGGAAGGAAGGAAGGGAACTGCAGGCATTGTTTCTTCTGTTATTGAATTGTTATTGGAAAGGAATAAATGCATCTGTTTAGTCTCTATTGTCAAATATACTGACTTTCCAAATTACAGTGTTTATAATTAAACATTTTGATAGACTGCAAAATACTTGCCTGCATTAATATTCCTGGAGATTCTATGTGAAATGATAACCAATACAGAGTTTAAACAAAAAGTATATGTTGATTTCCAAATATTTTTTCCACTTGAATTCTCCTGTACTGAAGGTTTGCAAAGGTTTTAAGATATCCTTCAGAAAAACTTATCAACTACGTTACAGTTCCTGTTGTTTAGTTCACTACTCTGGCCACACTCACTTGACAGTGTTTCTGTAGCCTAACATTAGTTACACATGCATGTAAGTAAATCTCAATTATGCTTGTTTTCACAGTAAGAGGACACAACCAAAGGCAGTTAATTTTTAAATTAAAAATACTTGATACATTTCTTGGCATTCAGCCAGCTCCAGGACAATGCCCATTAAAAAGAAAAGTTGCAGTTTCTTGCAACTCTTTGGCTTTTGTGTTTTCTTTCACATGATTTGCATTCATAATGGGCTTACTGAGAAGAAATGACAAATGGCTTGTCCCATAGCTCATCATCTTTAATAAAAGTAAATATCACTCCGAGAAGTTTCTTTTGATGATATAACTGCTTTAACACATTTCTTTTTGTTACAAGTTATCCAGGATACATCACTGCCTCTAGTACAGTAGTTTGGTCTACAGGCTTGAATACTATTCATACAAATGAATTCTCCAAAACCAGTCTTATGTCTGAAATATTGCATTAGAAGTGACATTTGTGTGGACAAACTCAATTTTTTCTTGTTCTAAGACATCACTACTCAAAGTTTCTGCTTGTGAAAGTGATAATAGCACTCGGAGTTCAAAGCGCTTTTGAATGAGTGCCAGGTGTTTTGAGATGCCTGCAGCTAACACATCATTGCATGACAAACCATTTCCACTAACCCTTTTGTAGTATTCCGTCGGCTTGTCTGCTAAACTCCTAGTTACTGGGAGATTACTTGAATTTCTGAAGTGTAAAACATCATCCACAAGATGTCTGCGGGCAATTACTGGATACTTTTGCACTCACAGATCTCTACAGTTAAGTGCTTCTGTTTGGAAATGGGGGAATTTTCCAATTTGTGAAGTAGAAGTAATATTTATCCCTCTCAAACTAGTGTGTAATCATTGCTTCTCATTGACTACTATGACTATGTTAAGTGCTACCAAGAAGCATTTGAACTGTATACTTTCCTGTTAGAATGCAGTATGTAGCACCTGTACAGTGAGGGTTGACGCTTAGGAGAAAAACACAAAAATCCTCCTACAACTGAAAGATTGAAGTATAGCTTTTTGTTCTGAAATAAATATAGGGACAATCACTCTTACCCTAGAAAATCAATTTTCATCGCTTGACATTATACATTTCACATTAAAAGTTCCCTTAATCATCCAAGGTAAAAAAAGAATGCCCACATATTCCACCTGGTATTTTCTGGAAGTGACTGACATTCTGACGTTTCCCTAAAAGGAGTGCTGGAAAATATTTGAGGGAATCAAGATCAAAATATCATGAAGTAGTCTTTTAATTCTGCAACGTTGCATGTAATACGCAGTACCAGCCATCTGGTAAAAGATACAGTGCCTGGCCTTTCAATGACTTTTTTGGTGGTGGTGGTGTTGCTTAGGGTTGTTTTTGTTTGTTGTTCTTTGGTTTTGTTTGTTTGTTTGTGTTTTTTTTAATAACCATTTTATTTTTCTTATTGTAATTTTTTATTTACAAATAGTTATTCCCCTTATATAGATAGATGCAGTAGATTATCTAATTCAAGGGTTTATTTGAAAGATATTGCACAAAGGATGGCATTAAATGGTGCCTCCAGACATGTAGCAAATTGCTGAACACTGAGAATATTCTGCAAATCAAATTATTACCTTCTGGGTTGCACAGGTGCAACTAACTATGTGGTTCCCTGACATAGCCAGATACTAAATTGGGCTGATGCGTTTTCACAGAAATAGCAAGTCAGATTTCAAACTAGTTGGGCAAGAACTGGAACAAGTTTATAGGTTTTTCTCATAGATTTCACTGAATGTAGGATTTCTGTTTATTTACCTTTTGCAGGTGTAGAGGCATCATAGTGAAATGTTGAAAAAAATCTAGTAACAAGGTAACAAGGAGGCTCATTAGAAAATCAAAATTGTATCAACTGAAGATATAATTACATCCAACTATTTTAATAGACCCAAGCATGAATATTTAAGAAAATTATACATCTGTTTAATGTCAAACTTGACAAAAAGTGGTGAATGTTTAATACTAATAATTATTATTAAGTGATCAGAATTATTATTAATTATGCTTGAGGTATGATTCTTTCATAAATTCTAATGAAAAGCAGAAAAAAATAGTATTGGAAATGTAGATGGCATATTAAATATATCACTAAAAATATATACTATTATATCAAATATGGAAATCACTAAAATCCCTAAAACCACTGTTGTTTGGAAGACATCTATCCGGTCTTTGCAGATTTAAAGCACATTCTGACCTTACAAGCTCTTATTGTTTGCCATTGCACTTTCTAATTGTTCTCTAGACACAAGTTATAAAACAATACCACCAACAACCAAAACAATTACTTGAAAACAGCTGCCTCAGTAAACATGCTTTTTTAAAGTTATTATAATTTAGGCAGATCCAGAAGTGCATAAGGTCAGTTTTAGCCTTATACAACCTCAATTCTTTTCAGGTGTCATATATTTAATACAGAAATTGGACACTAAAATTGCTCCCTAAGTTTTCACATGTTCAGAACAATCAGATGCTGATCTCTAGAAATACAAAGCATACCTGGAAAGAAGTATCATGTGGCTATCTCTTAACTGAGTTAGACTGCATTTTTTCAGAGCAAAATTAAACATGGGGATTATTTATTGCATCCCGCAGTATTTTCTGTTACAAACCAAAAGATTCTACTTCACAATATAACTCCAAAGAGTGAAATAGTTAAGAAAATTGCTATTTGTTTTTAGGAATTTTAGTGAAATGTAATACTCTATAGATACATAGGCAAAAGTTATGTTTAATCCAAAGTTACTCTGAACCTGAAATCTTCAGCAATTTGGAAAAGTTATTTTTCAGGCAAATCCTACTATAATTCTGTATAAGAAAACACAGTAGTTAAGGATTTAGAAATAGTTTAAAATACACATAGATGCTGGCATGAAAAAACGAACCTTAGGTCATTTTGAAATAAAACATTCAGTCCATCAGTAAGCATAATTAAAAAAAAAAATAGAGTATGCAAGTAAGAAGTGGAGTATTTGTCTTGAGAAAGGTAAAGTTTTTTAAATATAATCAAGCTGAAATATTGTAGAATGAGATCTACTGCAACAATAATTTAAGTTAATAGCAAAAATGTCATTTAAGTAATTTGCAAATCGTATATTCCCCTGCTGTGTTTGCAAGATTACCTTGTGAATCATCAGGAACTATGACTCAGAAAGCTTTTGATTTACATTTTCCTGAGACCTAAAGTCAAGAAAGGACACTACAGATAAGATGAATAACTTGATGATCTACTAGCTTCAATAAAGAAAACGCTGCTTTTTCCCAACTGGCTTAAGTTAACACCTGATACATTCTTGCAACCTATCATACAGATACACTGCATGGAAAAAAGACTCTGTCTGGCTTAGTTTGTGAGAAGTTTTAGTGAGGTTTGCATATTATATTTATGAGTAAAGACATAATTGTGGGTCTGAGAGTGCAGAAAGCGAAACTTAACAAGAGAATAGCTCTCAAGAATTAATGCTGTATTAAAATAATTGTAACAGTTAAGATGTGTTTTTCAAAATGCCTCTGCCTTACATTTCTGGATATACCACAGTTCTATTTCTGTGGGAGCCCCAAATTTCAGCTGAATGTCTGTCTCATTCCATTCAGGTTCAGCTCTGTCTACAATTACTGAAACATCTGAGTGCCTTCTTGTAGCATATCAAATAGTGTGGTTGACATCTGTTCAGTGTTTATCTGTTCTTTTGTTTTTATACCCAAAGAGAGAAAAATGAACAATGGAGGTGGTTTTTTGTTTGATTGGTTGGTTTGGGGTTTGGTGTTTTTTTTTGTTATTTTTGGTTTTGCTTTTGGTTTGGTTTGGTTTGGTTTGGTTTTTGGTTTGGTTTGGTTTGGTTTTTTTTTAATTTGTTGGTTTGGTTTGGTTTTGTCTTTGTTGAGACTTCTAGAATGTGTTGCTGCAGATTTACATTGGAAGTCAGGATCAGGATATAAATGTATCCTGTGCCTGGAATAGATGACAGCAAGGATCCTGTTGGTTCTCAGTTCCCAGGGCAACTCTGTGTCTGCATAAGACAGGACTTAATCTTAAAGAAACGTGTTGTGCTAAAGCAGCAGAACTGCTGACACCAGCTTTCATTGTATGGCAAAAGATTATTCTTTCAGTGGCTTGGATCTAGTCCACTGAGTGTCATTAAGATAAGGACAGCATCTGTAAATTTGTCTATCTTCTGTATGATAACCATGTAAAAAGGGAAATCCAGGTGTGATGGCTTCAAGTAATCTATTTTGTAGGGAAATCTGATAGGTGAGTACATAAAGCCCAATAATTTCCTTCAGTTCATGTAACTTTCTTCCAAGTGTATATGTCATACAAAAAATAAGTTTGCTCTAAAAAAACAGACAAAAGATATTTTAGATAAAAATTTGTACTTCTGAATACAAGCTATGTGAAATGCTTATGCTAGCAAATGTCAATCAGCAGTCTTCTGAAAGCAGGTTTCCTGTTGAGATTTGCAATACTTTTTACCTCTGCTTGGACTGGAAATAATACAATAAGATTGCAACGTCTTTGAATAATGTATTCTACCGTGGCTGGCTGCTTAGGACAGACAGACTTCAATGGCACACAATGTTTGTTCAATCCCTTCTCGTTTTCCTACAGTTCAATGTCCTCATTTTCCAATTTCCTACAATTCCTTCTCATTCTTGGGTAAGAAAATAGATTTATAGCACAAATATAGCTTATAATTCACTGGAATATAGCAATCTCTGATGCTTAGCTAACTACAGAATGAATCTCAGATGCAGTGTCTACAAGGGCTTGGTATTTTCAGATGGTCTAGTACTCCTACAGGAATCGGGTATGACAACAAATATATCAATTTTTTTATGGAAGTCAAACTTCCCTTTCTGACCCTGCTTAAAACAGTAACATTTAAAATCATCACTGTTCCCACTACTTTCTGTCACAGAACGGAATAATGCAGAAAAAGTTCACTTGGCAAATGATAGTAATCTTATCCAATTGTAAACTTGAAAGCTGCAGAGACATTGCAGTGATGAATTTGATGCAAAAACCTTTTTGCTCATGTTCGAATGCAAATGGAAATAATTGTGAGTTACCTACACTCGGAAAGCCCTATGTCTTTCTAATTTTCCCTATTCCTAGATGTCCAGCATCCATTTCGCACAGAGCAAAAGCCTTTCTGTGCCTGTTTAAATAGGAAAAGAAAGCCAAGAGATGTATCCCTCAATTTAAATTTAAGCAATGTGCTGCAACATGTTCTGATCATCAGAGGGCTTTTCAGTACAGTGATTTTGAAAGAAACTGTACTGTTAAGAGGTTTCTAGAGATGGTAAAAATATAAAATCTGCATCTCTGGACTGAAACCTCCACAGGAGTGGACTTCCCTGACTTTAGCTGATTGATATCCAAACAGGCTACAGGAAGGGTTGAAATTACCCTTTACAATTGAGTTTCCCCTTCTTGTGACTTCCTTATATGAAGGTGTTTCAAGCAGGGAATCGCAGACCAAAGTTTTCATAGAATCTCAAGAACCTTGTGTCTGGTAAGTGAAGCACAAACCAATAGCAAACTGTGAATTACTTAGTCTGCTAAAAAATGGTATTAGCATCTTCTGTCTGAAACACAGACTTGGTGATACTTTATAACCAAAGTCCTCATGTGGGATTTAGAAAGTAGAACAATGAACTTTTTTGAGTAAATGAATCCTCCACTAGCAGGAAACAAACAAAAGCATTCCTAGTGTATTATGCTAATACTGACAGAATGGGTGAAAAAAATATTTTATTTCTCAAAGTCATTGAGCTCCAGTGGCAAAAAGATGTTATTAGATATCTCTAGTCTGTTTAAAAGCAAATACTAATGTTAATTTCACTTGCTTTCCAAACAATGAGTTGAAAATAAATACAACTGTCAAATAAATTGAAAAGGAAGAAAATTGCTGGGGTGAAAAAAGAGTCTGAATTAGAGTTTTCAAGAGATCATTATAAATTAGATTTTTTAAATTGATCAACAAAAACATATTTTTAGTTTTGCGTGTTGTGCTTGACTACTCCTTTTTTTAGTTGCAGCTGTTTAGGTAGAGAAAATACACTAGCTAACTATCGTATTAACTAACAAAGAATTTATCTTGATTTAGTGTTATTAATATATGACCTATGAATTTCCAGTGAAGTATATTATTTTAAAAATAATTCCATATTGTAAAATCACCTAGCAATTTTTGCTGTTATTCTGAAGTTTGTTTTTGTGTACAAGCAGAATTAATATTTAAATACTGCTTTTTAAAAACATTTAACTATCTAACAAATTAATTTTGGCAAATAAAGCCCTCAGACCCTGAAAACTTTACGAGATATACATGAGACTTTAAATTACAGATGTTGCATTATCATTACTGGTTAATGCACTCCATGTACAAAAAGTTTCAATGGGAACCCAATCCAGGAATACAATTTGTATTATGGATTGAAACAGCCTCTCAGACCTCTAGACATAAGGTACAGATTTCAGAGTTCTTAGGTTAATGAGTTTTTTCCCAGAAAACAATCACCAAAAAATAAGTGGTTAAAAAAGAATANTCATTGTATTATTATCTAGTCAAAATACCTTTGTGAAATATACATATATTTCAAAGAAAATTTTTGTTTAAGTGAAAAAAAGAAAAAGCAGAGGGCTTTGGTTTGTTTTGTGAAAGGTAAGATTTCCAAGGAGATTTAATAATGACACAACCTTAATGACTTTTTTTTTAACAGGTGAAAAGACGTGAAAAGCTCTCCTTCATTCACTTTTGAAAAGGGGAAAGTGCCGCTGTAGAAATCTCCCTTTGCATGAGTGAGCCACCTCTCTTTTGCAAAGATCACCAGGAGACCTCCTATAGCAATGCACTGCCTAAAATTCAGGACTTCCTGGACTCCTCAACAGATCATGTAGGGGAAAGTGCTCTGCCCCCTGCAAAGAGCCCTTTTTCATGAAGTCAGGTTTCTGTGTGGAGGTGGTGGGAAAAGGGTACATGGTTTTGCCCTGGAAGCTAAGTAATAAAAAGGGAGTATTTTACTCTTTATGTCAATGTTTTAACACTGTTTTAAGGGGTTAGTTTCACAGGTCTATAATTTTAGGTAATATAGTTATGGAAGGACATAAAATGTATTGAACTTGACAGTAGTAAAAGAACAAAGTTGAAATCCCAGACTGTGAACATCGTTCTCATCCAGTAACTAGGTGGGAGAAAGGTATTTTAACGAATGCAACATAGGGCATTTGCAGAGTCCTATCCATTATGACCCTTTATTTTACTGAACCTATAAGATTTGTTCTTCCTGTACTTTTCTGAATTTTATGTATTTAACACTTAGTACAAGACTGATTTTTCTCTTAAAATTTTCAAGTTGATTAATATCTTCAGAGGGAAGATTGTTCTCACATAATTTCCTGTGTGGAAAGGAGAGGTTAAATGGTCATGAGTAGACATTGCCAATTAATTTATATGAGGGAAGTTACTGAAAGAACCAGGAAAACTCTTTTCTTTGATCCACTAATGTAAATGTTTGGAATGTGACAATGTCTATATGGCACCTCTAAGAATAGCTGTAATGGTCATTAGAATTACCCTTTTTGCTGTATTTCTGTGAATATTCCAGGTAGTATCTCTGCTATGATATAATCTCCTCACTATATCTGAAATTCCTGTTCCTTTTCCTCTTCTTCTTCTTCCTCTTCTTCCTTTTCTTCATCTTCTTTTTCTTTTATCACTATTTCATGGTTTTCTGGTTTAGAGCTGTGCTGAAGCACTAATATGCTTTACAGATTGGCAGTAGTTCTGTGTGGGTAATAGCTAAAATGATGTCTGTGTACTTTACCTCCCTGTTATGAAGTTATAAAGCTTGATCAAATTAGGTTTGCAAAAGATATAAGATATTGTGCGAGATCCTGGAGATAAAGACAACCTAGATGTGCCAAACTTATGTAATAATCATCATTTTGCTCTAACTAAATTTATCTGATAACCATGTCCATAAAAGGGAATTTTGGAAATGTATGCATCACTGTTGCTAACACTATATAATTTTACCGTTCATGGCTTTGTATTAACAAGTTTCCCATGAATACAGATGTCATCTCATTTAGTCTGGGTTTAGGCAACATGTCAGTAAACCCCTAGCAGGCATAGAAGGTTAGCAGCTTTGTCTGTTCTTGTTTCTATCACCTGTTATCAAAAGTAAGTTTTGCTGAATTGAGCAATGACAAGAAGCTAATGAAAACATTATAGCCTATTAATTAGATTCACCCATGGGCCATTTCTGCTGAGATTTACAGATTTTTTCAGTCATTCCTGAATTCTTCTGTCCTTGGATAATTTGATTTTTCAAGACTTTTCAGAAGGTCTGAGTAAGCAGTTTTCAAAAGTTCCTGCCCTTACTGGTCAGAATTCAGAAATTAAGATTGTCTTGCTTCTATTTCAGTTAGGCCAACCTTCTTACCTTCAAGGAGGTTATCTGAGGTGATATGGTGGTTTCCTATCTCATAAAATTCTTTACTGGGCTGAAGTTCACTGTGAAAAAATAGCAAAAACAAAACTTGAAGCTCCTTTTGGTGGAGTATATTCTAAGTTAGAAAAAAATACAATATAGTGCTACACTCCTCAAGCAGCAAGGCAAATTTCAAGTTTTAAAATCACAGTTTTTCAGGAAGCAGCAGGCAGGGCTGCTCTGCAATGGCAGAAGAGCCAAGGGCAACCTCAGCGCAGGGCAGGGCAGGGCAGGGGAGGGCAGAGGAGGCATTGTCCCCAGCAGGCGCTGCTCCCCCTCAACGAAGAAGGGTGACAAGGCCGAGTCCCTGATGGTGATGAAGGCCATCCAGAATTCTCAGTGAGACTAAGAGGTCAGGCCATGGAGTTGAGTCTGTGGGTCACAGTCTGAATCAGCACAGTATGTCACTAGGTGCTGACACAGCTGCAAAGTCTCCTAAACACGGTGAGGATGCAGGAGCATTACTCATAGCCCTTTCTCACAGCTGTTACTCAGGTACAGGCAGCCTTGTCATGTCAAAACTGGCCTTGAGTGCAGGCAGCAAAACCCTTATGGTCTCTGTGCATGTGTGTGTGGTACTGAGGTGCATGCAGGCAGGCTTCTTACAATAACTGTTAGCCTTACCTCAGAAACGAGTTAATCACATCATTGTCATTGTCCCTGAGCAAGGTATAAAACCTCTTTCAAGGACAGGACTGACTACCAAATTTTCTTGAGAATAAAACCGAGGATGTGGTAGTCTGCTGAGACTGTACAGAATCTTGTATTAGTATCAGCAGAAGTTCTACAGAGAAAGAGAGAATGCAATTCTTGAAGTGATCCTAATATGTTTAGTTGATGCTACAGTGCCACATCGAGCTTTGCTTAGTGAAAAGTACCTGCCTGTCCTACACTACTGTTATTGTCCATCTATTCTCTCTTTATCTCTTTGTCTCCTGCAGTGCTCTTTGTCCCTTCTTTCTTCTGAATTTCTTCCCTGCAGCCAGTCCTAAATTGTAACCTTTAAAGGCATCATTCCTACCACCTTCCTTCTTTCATCTTGGGAACAGTTCGAAGCTTTATCGTTGTATTAATATACCAATGAAAATAATAGGGATGGAGAATTCATAGTCCTGAATCTGTGGTTTGCACATGGAGGTGAACATCCCGGTTTTGTTTTATGCTGAGCTCACATCCAGAATTTTAGTTGTTGCTCTAAGGTACAAAAACCCCAAACTCACGTTTTTCTTGAACACCTGGCCTGTTCTTAAGACCTGCTGTCTTAGTTTATACTAG
Source organism: Pampusana beccarii (assembly GCA_013399365.1). NCBI lineage: Eukaryota > Metazoa > Chordata > Aves > Columbiformes > Columbidae > Pampusana > Pampusana beccarii. The sequence goes on from VWYH01002005.1 coordinate 28,885, forward strand.
AAGCCAGATGATACCAAAGACCTTATCAATTAAAATGCGATTAGCTAACCTGGAATTCAGTTTGGGCTTAGGTCATGTCTGCCGTACTAACAAGAACAGGTGAAGATTTTCAGCATAACTGATATCAATAAAACGTCCAGGCTACTAACTTACTAAATTTTCTTCCTCCACCCAGGACTAGAATGAGCACAGGGTTGGAGTTGATGGGTAGAAGTAAAGTGGACTAACTTTGTCAAGGCAACGTGGTAAGTCTACACCCTTCGCAGCAATGCTCTTGTTTGCAAGTATGAAAGAGGTGTTTGGTTTAAACCCCATTTTATTTACAAAGCACTTATTTGTAAAGTGTTGCTTCTCTTTACTTTTTATTACAGTGATAAGTCTTTCCCCTAGTAATATCACTTGCTATACAGTCACAATCTTATATCCGTTAAGTGAAATCCTGCTGGACAAAAGAAATAAACCTGTTCAAGGAGTAGATTTACTGTACACTGAGGCAATGAATTAGGAAGCCTCCAAACACTCTGGTGTGTTCTATATTTCCTGGCCATTTAGCACATCTCTTAGAAAACAAGCAAGAAAGATCACTTTCCTCATCCCAACTTGTAAAGGCAAACTGAATCTAAAATAAAAATAGGATGCATAAATCATTTTAAAAATGCTGATGTAACTTTTCTCTTCTGATTTTTTTTTCTCTTTTCTTTTTTACTGTCTCTTAGCAAGATAATGCATTTGCTGAGAGTGTTTTATAGTGATGTGCCTTCCCTGAATTCCCGTGCATGCCAGAAGAACTACTATGCTAAAATTCTGGAGATGTAGGTTCAGTTCCAGGACTTCTATGTGAGCTTGTACAAAGTGACATGGTGATAGATTTGATACGTAGTCAGAATTCATCACTAAAGTTAGATTTTCATAAGGTTTGCCCTGGACTACTGAGATGCAGAGTAAACAATGAATCATTTTCTAGTTCCTTGGGTGCTGAACTGCTCTGAAAGCTAAGCAATACATTTCACAGAGCAAGCCATTAGACTTAATACGTTTGAGTGCTACCAGCCACAGATTCTGGTCTCTTAGAAATCTAGCCGTGGCCTGTGTGACAAGGAGCCACCTATCATCCTTGTGCCTTAACTTGCCACTCGGAAAATGAACTTCCATTTCACTTTCTGCCCCCTTTTGCCTTTCTTTTGAAGCCTGTGAGAACCATTTTTTAACTAAACACTTGAGCTATACCTGCGGTAATTCTTTTAGTTGTTGTTATTAGAGTCTTCTTTAGTATCAATAATCATTACATAAGTAATACATGATTCCAAAATAAATTGTATAACACATATCAGTAGCTACAAAACACACAAAAGCACTGCTCTAGTTGATTGTATTTCGTATGTGAGTACTTTAAGCCAGTACAGAAGGCAGAGTTACACATTAAGTTTCCACAGAAAAGAAATCAGAAACTCTTCCTTTTAGAAATAGGAACTATATGTTGCATTGTTCGAGAAACTTTGACTTTTAAAATGTATTGACAGTTAAGCAGGGCTTCGCGAATTTTTACTTAAATTTTTCTTTAAAGACAAATTTACATTTAACATCATAATATTAAATAAAATCTCTATTGCATTTATTTTTGTTAAGATCACTGTGCACAATTACTTTAGTGAGTGAATTAGCAAGATTGTCCAAATCTTTTTTTACAGTTTTTTTTACATAATACTAGCTGATGGTAAATTTTAAAGTAGGAATCATCAGTAACCACATTACAAACCTTCTTGTAGAATCTATATCTGAAATATGGGGTTTTGGAGACAAAGAACTGAGTGAGAGACTAATAGAGGTGATCGTCTTGCACCAGAACCTGGCACAGTACCAAAGACAGTAAATCCCATGCTGTGTTCCGACTCTGATGTCATACTTTAAAGCCCTTGAAGCCGAAGATTTTGCAGAATTGTTTGACCCAGTTTGGTAAATCCCTGGAGCTTTTCTTTCATACACCACATATTTTATCTCATATTTTACATTGTTCAAATCATGTTTTTACAGACCAATAGCTTGTGAAAGAAAATAAAGAAAAGGTTGAAATAACGTTCTGCAAGTAGGTCTGTGTGTGTGTGTCATCTTTTGTGCTAAACAAAAAATATTAGAGTCAAAAAGTGCAAATGAACTTGACTGATTTTTTTTTAACCTGGTGTGATGTAAAAGGTAGTTTTTGCTGTCTAAGAAAACACTTGATTCTAGACAGCATGTTTAGTATTCAGAATCATACAAACACAAAGGAAGAGGCTTGTGAAACTGGGACAAGAATCAAAAGATTTGATTCCTTCCTCTGAGGAGATTTCAATTTCATCACAGTAGAGATCCCAAATCATCCAAGTATACAGCTGTTTAGATGGGGTGTTCTCAATTACTTCCATTCACACTCTGTTTCAGGTTACATCAATAATCAGGTATTCATGGATCAGGGCATAAAATCTATTCCAGGTCCCAGAGCCTGGAACGTCTGGGCTGGAGAATACTTCTTCCTTTTCATACCCACAAATATTTAATTATTTCTGTAAAGCGTAAAGGTGACACAATGAATCCACAAAAAAACAACAACAAAAAAGCTTTCTGTAGACATAAAAAAAAAGTTGTCAGAAAAGATAACTGAAAATAGATTTTGTCTTACGCAATTAATTTGCTGTGTTAGATGTGTGACTAGAAGTATTTTATGAAATCTCTTCCGCACCCAGTTACAATGCATGTGGTAGAGTTTGAGAGGGGCTTTCTCTGTCTTTCTCTTAGGTAAACTGTCTTCTGGTAGCATGACAAGGGTTCCAGTGCTCATTGAACCTCCTTTGAGATGGAAGCTTTTAGTTACTAATAGGACTTAGGGTTTTTCTTTCTCTTACTGAGCATGTATAACCATTAAATTACACCCAGTAAAGTAATAATCTGGTTACAGAAATAAACAGAAATAAATACCTCTCAAACACACAAGTCTGACCCTAGTTCAGACCTGTGTGTTTGATAGGTATTTATTTATTTGACACCGGAGCGTTAGATGTTTAATACTTCTAATGAAACAAACACTTGTTGACAAGCTACATGTGATAAGAATGACAGTGGGATGCCACAATCTGTTTTTAAAAATTAAAAAAAAAAAAAAAAAAAAAAAAAAAAAAAAAAAAAATAAAAAAAAAATAATATAAAAAAAAAAATAAATATAAAAAAATAAAAAAAAAAAAAAAAAAAAAAAAAAAAAAAAAGTTAAAAAAGGCAAGCTTGACAAAAGATATTATATACCAAAATATGTCTGTTGCAGGATAATACAGCCACTTACTCTAAGAGATACCTATGCTACAAAATAAGTATTTTATTAAAAAATGGATGGAAGAGAGTAGAGGGAGAGAATGGTAATTTTTCCAAAGAGCAAAATAACTATAAACAGCCTGCTCAGGAAGTGGATATTTTATTCTTGAGGTGAGGATAGAAAAAGAAAAAAATCAAAACATGTTTTATTGATTTATTTTTATTTTTTATCTGTGCCAAGCAGTTTGTTAACCAAAAGTCATTTTCCAGGTGAATTCTGTAGTCTATAAAAAGGGGCAGTTCTTTCTCCTCAGCTTTGTATTTTTAAAACCCCACACTAATCCATTCCTTCCAAAGAAATATTCTTTTCAAATAACTGATGAATGCAGGCATCTATCAGCGTCTAAGTGAATGACAGCTAGACATTTTAACAGAAGAAATGCATATAGAAGAGCTGACCAATTCAGTAGTTTGTGCCACTAGTGATAATTAGATGTTACAGCTCAGTAGTGTGCTGCATTGTTCGGTTCCAAAAGGTATTTCACCAACACAATAATTCCAGATGCACATCTCTCATGTGTCCAAATCATTGCCTGCACTTGTCCCTCTAGAAAGGAGCAAGGGCAGAAATTAGCTGGGAAAGAGCCAACAAAATAAACTCAAGAGACTAAGAATCATTTGCATTTCAGGTGGATTCCTACAAAACAATTTTTTTTCTCTAAACCTTGTATTCTTGTTATTTGCAGTGCTCTACTCAAAAGTGTGGGACAGTGGTCTTACCTGTTTTTTGAGTAGAAACACAGCATGATTTTGCTTGAAATGTCATACACACTAAAGGATAAAGTGACTGTACCTTTATGATTGTTGGATGAATTTTTTGTGTAGCTTGTAAAGGAGGAATAATTTTGAGTGTGAGCTACCCAACCATTTTTGTTAAAATACTAAAAGTGCAAGTGTATTCAGATTACTAGAGATAAGCATTTGGTCACTATATGACCAAGTTTGAACATTTCAGATGATTTCCCATCAAGTAAGCAAGTTAATCTGTTGTCTTAATATTTTGACCATGAGCACTTATGAGTGAAATAATTATAATGAAAATATTTATTTCTTATAAATATGTTTTCTTTCTTAATCCTTGGGAATTGTTTTATGCAGATTTAAAGCAACCATTGAAATACCTCACATTGCCATAATATGTGTGATTTCAGCCTTAAAACATAAAAATCATTTATGTCACTTACAAGATTTCCGGTCTCCACTAAATCACGGTTGCTTCTAGAGCAAAAAACAGTAGCTTCATAATATAAAACAACAATATAATTTGCTTGGGACCTGCAGTGCTAACACAGATTTTGTTCTGGACTGAGGGAAAGATTTTGTGAGAAGCTGTTCAATATTTTGAAGCCTACTCATGGAAGCTACTTCAAGATTTATTCTTTATTGTGCAACATAAAAATTGTGAGGTACAATTTCTTACTGGAAGTGATCCAATTGTTCATTGTGAAAAATAACTTTACTTTCTGTAAATGTTTTTATTACCTTTTAGAAATCATTCTCTTTCATGGCCATGGACTTTGCCTCTGACTGTTCAGTGAGGTTGTACAATACTTGTTATTCAATAATCGTAGAATCCTAGGATCTGATCTGATCATAGGATCAGAGAATGGTCTGAGTTGGAATGGACCTTTTTAGTTAATCTAGTTCAAATTCTCCTTTCCATGGATAAGGACATCTTTTACTAGATTAGGTTACTTAAACCACCATCCAACCTCATTTTGAACACTTCCAATGATGAGGAATCCACAAATTCTCTGGACAACCTGTACCAGTGTCTCACCACCCTTACCATAAAAAAAAATATTTTTTATATCTAATCTAATTCTAACTTTTTTTAGCTTAAAATCATTATCCTTAGTCCTGTCACTACAGGTCCTAGTAAAAAGTCATTCCCCATCTTTCCTGTAACCTCCCTTCATATATCAAAAGGGTGAACAACTTCAGCTCCCTTGACCTTTCTTCACAGGAGAGCTGTTCTAGACCTTAGACTATTTTTGACGGCTTTGTCTGGACCGCCTGTGACAGGTACAGGTTTTTCAGGTGCTGAGGGCCCCAGAACTGGATGCAGTATTCCAGATGGGGTCTCACAAGAGTTGAGTAGAGGGGAAGAATCATCTCCCTTGACCTGCTGGCCATACTTCTTTTGATGCGGCATAGGATACAGTTGGCTTTCTGGGATGCAAGTGTATTTTGCAGGCTCATGTCCACTTTTTCATCTAACTATAGCCCCAAGTCCTTCTCTGCAAGGCTTCCCTCAGTTCATTCATCCCCCAATCTGTACTGATAACGGTGATTGTCCTGACAGGTGCACAACTTTGCACTTGGCCTTGTTGAACTGCCACGCAGCTGACATATTTCTCAAGCCTGCCAAGGCTCCTCTGGATGTCATCCNGATGTTACAGCTCAGTAGTGTGCTGCATTGTTCGGTTCCAAAAGGTATTTCACCAACACAATAATTCCAGATGCACATCTCTCATGTGTCCAAATCATTGCCTGCACTTGTCCCTCTAGAAAGGAGCAAGGGCAGAAATTAGCTGGGAAAGAGCCAACAAAATAAACTCAAGAGACTAAGAATCATTTGCATTTCAGGTGGATTCCTACAAAACAATTTTTTTTCTCTAAACCTTGTATTCTTGTTATTTGCAGTGCTCTACTCAAAAGTGTGGGACAGTGGTCTTACCTGTTTTTTGAGTAGAAACACAGCATGATTTTGCTTGAAATGTCATACACACTAAAGGATAAAGTGACTGTACCTTTATGATTGTTGGATGAATTTTTTGTGTAGCTTGTAAAGGAGGAATAATTTTGAGTGTGAGCTACCCAACCATTTTTGTTAAAATACTAAAAGTGCAAGTGTATTCAGATTACTAGAGATAAGCATTTGGTCACTATATGACCAAGTTTGAACATTTCAGATGATTTCCCATCAAGTAAGCAAGTTAATCTGTTGTCTTAATATTTTGACCATGAGCACTTATGAGTGAAATAATTATAATGAAAATATTTATTTCTTATAAATATGTTTTCTTTCTTAATCCTTGGGAATTGTTTTATGCAGATTTAAAGCAACCATTGAAATACCTCACATTGCCATAATATGTGTGATTTCAGCCTTAAAACATAAAAATCATTTATGTCACTTACAAGATTTCCGGTCTCCACTAAATCACGGTTGCTTCTAGAGCAAAAAACAGTAGCTTCATAATATAAAACAACAATATAATTTGCTTGGGACCTGCAGTGCTAACACAGATTTTGTTCTGGACTGAGGGAAAGATTTTGTGAGAAGCTGTTCAATATTTTGAAGCCTACTCATGGAAGCTACTTCAAGATTTATTCTTTATTGTGCAACATAAAAATTGTGAGGTACAATTTCTTACTGGAAGTGATCCAATTGTTCATTGTGAAAAATAACTTTACTTTCTGTAAATGTTTTTATTACCTTTTAGAAATCATTCTCTTTCATGGCCATGGACTTTGCCTCTGACTGTTCAGTGAGGTTGTACAATACTTGTTATTCAATAATCGTAGAATCCTAGGATCTGATCTGATCATAGGATCAGAGAATGGTCTGAGTTGGAATGGACCTTTTTAGTTAATCTAGTTCAAATTCTCCTTTCCATGGATAAGGACATCTTTTACTAGATTAGGTTACTTAAACCACCATCCAACCTCATTTTGAACACTTCCAATGATGAGGAATCCACAAATTCTCTGGACAACCTGTACCAGTGTCTCACCACCCTTACCATAAAAAAAAATATTTTTTATATCTAATCTAATTCTAACTTTTTTTAGCTTAAAATCATTATCCTTAGTCCTGTCACTACAGGTCCTAGTAAAAAGTCATTCCCCATCTTTCCTGTAACCTCCCTTCATATATCAAAAGGGTGAACAACTTCAGCTCCCTTGACCTTTCTTCACAGGAGAGCTGTTCTAGACCTTAGACTATTTTTGACGGCTTTGTCTGGACCGCCTGTGACAGGTACAGGTTTTTCAGGTGCTGAGGGCCCCAGAACTGGATGCAGTATTCCAGATGGGGTCTCACAAGAGTTGAGTAGAGGGGAAGAATCATCTCCCTTGACCTGCTGGCCATACTTCTTTTGATGCGGCATAGGATACAGTTGGCTTTCTGGGATGCAAGTGTATTTTGCAGGCTCATGTCCACTTTTTCATCTAACTATAGCCCCAAGTCCTTCTCTGCAAGGCTTCCCTCAGTTCATTCATCCCCCAATCTGTACTGATAACGGTGATTGTCCTGACAGGTGCACAACTTTGCACTTGGCCTTGTTGAACTGCCACGCAGCTGACATATTTCTCAAGCCTGCCAAGGCTCCTCTGGATGTCATCCTTCCCTCTAGTGTATTAGCCGCACCTCAACTTGGTGTCATTCATAAACTTGTTGAAGATGCAATGGATCTCACCATGTCATTAGTAAAGATATAGAACAGTACTGATCCTGGTATGGACCCCTGAGGGACACTAGTTACTGATCTCGATTTGGATATTGAGCCATTGACTACAACTTTTTATATGTGGCCATCCAGCCAAATCCTTATCCATCTCACAGTCCATCCATCAAACCCATGCCTCTCCAGTTTAGTGACGAGAATATCATGTGGGGCCATGTCAAAGGCCTTACGGAAATCAAGATAGACAACACTAGTAGCTCTGTCCTTAATCCAGCCACACAGTCACTCCATCGTAGAAGGCCATCAGATTAGTCAGGCATGATCTGTCCTTGGTGAAGCAGCTGTTTCTAATCATGTGCCTGTCTATTATGTGACTTGACATGCTTCCAGAAAGATTTGTTCCGTGATGTTACTGGCCATGGAGGTGAGGCTGAGTGATCAGTAGTTCTCAAGGTCCTCCTTTTTACCTTCTTTAAAAACAAGTGTAATGTTTCCCTTTTTCCAGTCACTGGGTATTTGCCTGACTGCCATGACTTTTGAAACGCAACGTAGTAAGTCTTACAAGTGTAAAGTCTTACGTCTGGGCAGGAACAACCACAGGTTCCAGTATAGGTTGGGGAATGACCTATTAGAGAGCAGTGTAGGGGAAAGAGACCTGAGGGTTCTGGTAGACAGCAGGATGACCATGAGCCAGCACTGTGCCCTTGTGGCCGAGAAGGCCAATGGCATCCTGGGGTGTATTAGAAAGGGGCTGGTTAGTAATTCGAGAGAGGTTCTCCTTCCCTTCTATTCTGCCCTGGTGAGACCACATCTGGAATATTGTGTCCAGTTCTGGGCCCCTCAGTTCAAGAAGGACAGGGAACTGCTGGAGAGAGTCCAGNGCTGGAACACAAGAGGTTCCACTTAAATTTGCGAAGAAATTTCTTCTCAATAAGGGTAACAGAACACTGGAATAGGCTGCCCAAGGAGGTTGTGGAGTCTCCTTCTCTGGAGACATTCAAAACTCGCCTAGATGCCTTCCTGTGTAGCCTTATCTAGGTCTTCCTGCTCCAGCAGGGGGATTGGATGAGACGATCTTTCGAGGTCCCTTCCAGTCCCTAACATTCTGTGATTCTGTGATTCTTCAGTTAAATTTTCTAAATTTCTGATGCTCCTCCAGGGTGTCAGCACTGAAAATCTAAAAGTTAAATCTCCACTGGCTTTTCACAGACAGAGAAGCTGTAAGCGTAACTACACTGTGCAGTACCACTCATGCCCAAGCTTACTTCTAGGCAGCACATAGATGTTCGAGTGTTCTACACTGTAAGCCTGTTCTTCATGTCTCTGCAAGGCAGCTGTATATTTGTAAGATCAAGTGGGTTGTGCAACTATTTTTGCCAATTTTATCTTGAAGTATGAGTAGATATAGCCAACAGGACCAAGATAAGCAACTTATTGTTGAAAATAAGTCTTCGAAGATTCAGAAAAAGATTTGCTCTTACCTTTTTTGTTGCCCAAGGTAAGTGACCAGTCATGTGAATCACACCTTACTTCTGTTTTCTAGTTTGGATGACCCACTAACAACTGAAAAGGCAAAGAACAGATTTGTTACTGCATACTCATCTCTATTTTCTTGCAAATATAAACCCAGCAATGTCAAAAGATAATAATAAAAAAAAAATAAAAGAAGGTCAGGTAAGTTTAAGTTTTTCAGAATTCAAAATATGTTGTGAATGCTACTTTTCCATTTTCCAGCATATTCTTCTCATTAATGGGCCCCTTTGGAATAACTTAGAACTCCAGGTTAAACATTTCATGGAAATATGTGATTTTAGCTTATTTTTTCTGAAATTTCAGTTCAAGGTTCGGTAAGACTCTTGAGAGAAGGCAGGTTACTTCAGTTCATCCAGGTGGGCTTTCTTTTGTGCCATCTTTTGTGTTGCAAATTATTTCAGGTGGAACTTGAGAGTCATATGAAATTTTTAACAGGAAAGTTACTTTGGAAATCTACTTCTAAGAAAAATATCACCACTTTCCCACAAAACTTTTTCTTAAACCAAAGAACAACAAAACAATAAACCCAAAAATTATTTTCCTCGCTTTAGTGTTGCAGTTATTTGTTTGGATATATTTATTATTGTTTAAGATTCAAAACTGACTCTTCCCCATATGTCTGTGTAGTAACTAGCTCGGCAGGGGCTCAGCAAAAAAGGTCATACTACATTTCTTATAAATCTTTAAAATAATTGTGTTAATATATAAGAAATGAGATTGCTACTAATGCTGCATATCTTTTATTTTTTCTTAAAGAAGAAAGACATTTGTCTTGCGGCTTTGCAAGCATAGATGCTGGCAAAGGACACTTGTGAAGATGGCAGATGACTAGAAGCCAAGTGAACTCTCTCTCCATCTCTGAAGTTCAGTTTATGCCTCCAGTCAGGATATTTCTCATGGATTATTTCCTCCATTTCTGGCGTGAGTCACATGGCAGTGAAACGGTCTTAATCACTTCTTTAGATGAAATGTCCAGAGGTGGAAATAAAGGACTGTTACTTAATAAACTAATAACCAGTCAGGCAATACCAAACTAAATATGGAAGACTTTACCACAGATTAAAAGGCAGGTGTGGTTCTCAATTTATTATCAAGAACCTAATTACCAGTTAGGTTCTGATGTACTATGGAAAAGCACAAGCAAGCTCAGACTGCCTTTCTTCAATAACGGTGTTTCCTTTTTAGTTAAATATGGTAAACTTCTATTGCATGAAACCTGATCGCTGTAGCTTACACCATTCCAGGTTCATAATAGCACACAGGGGTTTTACTTTTTTTCAGGTGATTAATCTCTAACATCCTGCCAATTGGTTAGTTTCTCCAGAAATTATTATTGAGAAAATGTCTGTGATAGTTCTTTTCATTTGTATCAGTATATGTTGGGCGATGAAGCACAAAATTTGCTAATTACTTCCTTAATTTGAATACACAGTTGTAAACTGCACTCTGGTTTTAGCATTTTTCTTCCCACCCATCATGCCCCATGAAAGTGTTCTGTTGCATCTCTTAGCTCTAACTGAAAAGAGTAGAATGATAAACAAATACTTAGCTTTGAGCAATGATTTTCCATTACTAAAATTCTGTTGCAGAACAAAAAAACACATCACAAATTATTCAGAAATCAGAGTCCCATTGGGAACGCTTCACAAAATAAATATTTATGTATATATATATATCTAATATAAAGGCAGCATGAACCCTGCAGGAAAATATGTAGTCTATACTAACTGTGTAATTGGTTTCTTGAAGGTTTGTCTCTAGTTTTGTACTTCATCAGTTATTCCTTCAACAAAGTAATATTCCGCCTGGTTAGACAAGGTCTTTAAAGCAATTACAAAAGGTTAATTATACCAAATTAGCATGTCTAATATGATACTAATGCCATGATATGTGGCGAATACCAGTAGTTTTATCCACCATATGTATTTAATTGCCAAATCCATTTGTCAAAGTATATTTGAGTGCAATGACTTCCTGAATGTTTTTAATTTTTGTAATTATAATTTAATCTAGTAAATTATGAATATCCAGTTTCTTTCCATTCTGCACAGATCTTCAGAAATCTCCCAAGCTGTGTTTTTGTTTCTGCTGTAAAAAGTACAAGTGGTACGGTCATGATAGATTTTACCCTTGAATAAACGATTTAAAAAAGAATGCAGCTGACCTGTCAATTTTAGAAATGGCACTGAGTAGGCTCAGTGAAGAAAACTTCACAATGGTTAAGCTGGAACATTTAAGTATCCTTTAGCATGTGCTTGGTCTTCGGTATTTTTTATATTAAACTGAAAAAAAATAGGAATTTACTAAAAGATAGTAGTGGTAGGAAAATTCTAAACTCTCTTTTCTGTTTTGTTAAGCTAGTCCACTGGATATGACCCCAGCGATAACCACAGATAAAAGAGGAAATTGTGAGTTGAATGTGAGCAGGAAAAAACAGTCGAACTCAAATCAGGCTTTTATTTTACAGAACTGTGTTAGTCGTATGGCAATGCTAGCTTATATTGGCTTACCACAATGGTCTCTGGCTATGATTTTCACCCTATTTGATGGATGGTGAAGAAAGGTAAAATATCAAATTATTTTGATCACTAAAATTTATTAGGAGATGAAGGGGAGGGAGCAATGACAGAGTGCTTTTCTTTAACTGGAAAAAAGTGTTTCCACTTCGTCTTCACAAATTGATTTCACAAATATCATTGGTAGTAATAGGGAAAAGACCACAGATGAAATGAGGTTGGATCAAGCAGAACACAAAGGAGAAGCAGAGAGAGAGAAATTAAGTTTAAGAAATATTTATGCTCCAGACCTCTCACCAGCCTTGTTACTCTGCTAATGTACTCATGTAGTGCTGCAAATCCCATGGAGGTCACTGAAGTGTTTGGAGGCTGGAGCATGGCTTATTTGAGAGGATGAGGGAGCTATACCTGTTCAGCTGGGAACAGATAGCTTCAAGGGGGCCTTACTAATTTTTCAAGCTATCCAGTAGAGAGGTGTAAAGAAGACAGAGCTAGATTCCTCTCATGTCTCTGCATTCTCGATATGTTGATATTAATTCAACATCGTTAGTCACTTTAAAACAAGTTTATTTAAAGAAAAATGAAAAATAAAAGAATGAAATTGAAACAAACAAACAAACAAAATAAACAAACCCAGCAACGAAACAACAACCTAAAAAAAAACTAACTAGGAAAATTACATGTAAACTTATTTCATTCTTCTCTCTATTTGTACTAGGAATTTCACATGTGAACATTCAAACATAGAATATGTGATTCTTAAGTTGTAACTCCTTATTTTGCTTCCCAGCAGATGTTTTCTCATATGCTCCAGAGGAAAATTGCTCAGTAAATCTTATTAACCAAGTCTCAGTTTCAATACTTCATAAGGAGGCCTGATCAATACAGGAATGCAGGCTTAATGTTGTTTTGTAACCAGCACTTATAATTTGACCAGGTTATGATAACCTATTTATTTTGTTTTTCTTTAATTCTTATGATATTCCTGATCCTTTGAAATAAGTTTGAAAAATCCTCTTCAGGTAATGTCTAGTTCTCTCATTATATCCAGCAGGCATGACTCCTAATCTTGCTAAAATGGTCACAATTCAAGGGTGGGTGTCAAAAGGATGGGACCAGACTTTTTTCAATGGTGCCAAACAATAGGATGGGCACAGACTGTAGCATAGAAGGTTGCATCTGGATATAAGGAGAAACTTCTTTACTTTGAGGGTGACAGAGCACTAGAACAGGCTGCCCAGAGAGGTTATGAAGTCTCCTTCCCTGGAGACATTCAAAATGCTCTTGGACACATTCCTGTGTGATCTGCTCTAGGTGAACAAACTTGCTTTAGCAGGTGGGTTGGACTAGATGACCTCCAGAGGTCCCTTCCAACCCCAGCCATTCTGTGATTCTGTGATTTTATATGCACCCCATTCAGAAGTGAAGCCACCTCAGTTTCCAGAGGAATCAAAAGCAAACCATCTTCATGGAAGTTGGGTTACCTCTGTTTTCCAACATCAGGAAACCAGTTATCCAGCTGTTACACATCAGTGATTATGTGCAAAGAAGCCGAGGGAAATGCAGCTGATTTCAAGACGTGTAAGTAATCAGTCAGAAGTGTCTGTCCCTCTCTGATGGGCTGACTTCCTACAGTACCTCCCTAGCACATGGATATATCTTTTAAACTCTAAAGACAGTGACAGAGAAGTATGCAATATAATTAAGTGTTCTCCAAAGCTCAGTGTGCTGCTATGACATAAATATTGTCTTAACAGAATAGATTATGCAGCTGAAGGGAATTAGGGCTATTCTGGAATTACAGAGGGGATCTGGTTGAAGAGAGAAGCAGGAGAATATGAGTAAGAGGAGATCTTACAGGAAATATTCTGTGGGAGTAGGTAGAAGACAAGGGACTATATATTACTAGATATAGATTACTACATAGAGAGAGACAGTTAGCAAAGGTGGAGGCAAGATTACACTAAAATAGAATGGTAGAAAAAAAGATAACACAAAGATACCAGCACAGTTTTCTATCCCAGATACTAGACAAAAAGACAGAGTTCTCCTTTGAATGCAGTATGAAAGATAGTTTTGAATTGAAAGCCCCATTGAACTCTGAATGTGACAACTTTGTAGAGTAATAAACCTTAGACAAAATGTAGCAATCATACACTGAGGCATTAAATATACAACTTCATTTAATTAATACATATATATGGGTGAACCAACAAGGTTTTGTTTGCTTGATTGATTATGACGGTTAGTACTGTTGTAATGGGGTAGATTTGTTTGGGGTTTGGGCTTTGGTTTTTTTGTTTGTTTTTTTTTTTTTAAGAACTGTATAGTTTGTGCTGTGGCAGTAGTACTGCTCTTGGTGTAATCAGACACACACCTCTCTAGGTGTAATATGCTAAAGGAAAGCATGGAATACTGTTACAATATTGCTTCTAGCATCTAATGCCCTAGGAATCAATTTACAATTGGAAACCACTCCATCACATATGTTTTAGCGTTTATTAGGAACTTGAAGATCAATTTATCAAATGCAGGCTGCTGAAAAAAAAAAAAAAAAAAAAAAAAAAAAAAAAGCTCAGGGTTCTCTGCTATATTATACTGAGATAGCAGCACTTAAATGCCTGCAATATAAGCTTATAAGCTGAGCCTTGTAATTAGTAATCATTCACTACAAACTGAAAACACTGTATAGAGCACTTACAGCCCCAGAGGACTTAATTGTTAACTGCAGCTAGTGTTGTTTTATGATTCCAATAACTAAAATCTATTGACTGTGATTTTATTATGGTTTGTAAAGGATGAAATTGAGTGCCTCTTCCATTTTCCTCTAGCCTCAGGCATTTGCTGTCTGTCTTATTTTCTGTTACCATTCAAACTGAAAATCTAGAGAAAAGTACAATTCTTTGTATTAGATGACTGATGAAAATTAGCAATGTGCAAGCAGTAAAGGATATTAATTTAACATATTTACTCTTGAGTGTCAAGCTGTAGTGCCCTGTTCATCAATATACTTAAAACCATATGGTTGCTTTTGATTTTAGTGTCAGTTTGACTGGGTGGGCAATGCTTAGGCACAACATAAGATACACTTATTGATTCTTAAAAGGTCTTTGTTCACAGTTGAGCCAAAGCAGCTGGTAGAGGACTAAATAGCACTCAAGTCACCCAATTCTCTGGATATTGCTTTCTGCTGTACCATCTGTATCCTGTTAAATATTCTCAACTTTTGCCAAGTTTGGCCAATTTATATGTTAAATTGGTTGTTGCAAACAGGATCCAAGATGCTTGTGCAGAAAAAAAAAATAGTATTAAACTGCAGACTCTTATACATTAATCATTTGTTTTGGAAAAATCCAAATCAAGTTCTGCTGCACAAATGATGGCAGTGAGATGTCAGATTTCTCAGTCTCTAAAAGAAAAATAGGAGGGCAAGTGTGACTTCAGCACATTTTATTCTCTGAGAAGGGTACCATCTTCAGCCCAGAGAGAAGGTGCCATCCATCTTCTTGTTAGAAGAGGTAAAAACCACCAGCTCTGTGCAGCAGCTGTAGAATCAATTACAATTGCAAATGCTTTTTCATCCAGTATATGCTATAACAAAATGGGTCCTAATAAACTGGTTAATTACTGAAATTTTACAGTTATCTTCATGCAGGAGTTTGAATTGGACCATCTCACTAAAACCTATTGAATGCATTAAAGTGTAGGGTTTTCTTTTGTTTTGAGGGAGTGCTGCTTTTGCCTTTTGTCCTGGTTTTGTTAAAAACAAGACTAGTTGTCTTTTAGTGATTTTTTCTTTCAGCTAGGTTCTTCTAGATGGCTGTACTTTTCTAACTTTTTGACACCATATTTTTCCTCAGATGCTGTAGTCGGTGCTCATAAGAAGACCAACGGAATGCTGAAGAAGCTCGTGTTTAGATTTATTACTATGGTAGCCAAGAAAGACTGATAAGTTTTCCCACGTTCCATCGTGAGAGGGGTGTGTTTGAGGAGGGGTGGATGGAACAGGTGACTAGAACTGACCAAGTGAGTATTCCATCCCGTAATCGTCATACCCCCTATATAAAAGGGTGGTCACGAGGGCCAAGCTCTCTTCAACCATGGCCAGCATCTAGAGAGGACCTCATCTGTCTGCCTGTGATCTACAGGCCTCAGGCCCTGCAATCCCTGCCTCTAGTTTCTGGTTTGCTGTGAAGACCCGCCCATGACTTCTGGGGGCCTGACCTGCAGCTGCTGGAGCCACACCAGCTCCACCCACCCAGCTCTGCTGCTGGAGTGGCACCAACTCCACATCCAGCATTCAAGCTTGGTTTTGTATATTTTCTATATATTCTCCATTTATTAGTAGCATTAGTAAAACCCTTTACAACCTTCCAACTTGAAGTCTTAAGTCTCCCTTCCCTATTATCTTACTATCATCTTTCTGATCTAAAGGAAAGGGGTGGTGGGAGGTAAGAGGGTAACAGAGAGCGTCTGCCACCGTTTATTGCCACCTTACTTTAAACCTTGACACCTTTACAAAAACCTGTTGATTCCTGGCAAAAAGAGATTTAAAAAAAAAAAAAAAATTGTTAAATAAGTTGCTCGAAAAAGTACAATAACTGTGGGCTAAATAACAATATAAATAATTTCTGACAAAATAAGTGTGTTAGAAATAATTCCTTATGAAAATATTTGGATATGTTGCACATTCTTCCTTCCATGGCTGTCTATTTGACCTGTGGCAGCTATGAGAAATGGAGCACTCAAGTCTAGAACACAAAGGCTACTGTTACACCACTTTTGAATTAAATTTCAAATTGATTCAGTCAAACATTTCTTCATTTTTAACTATTTATTTTTTTCTTCACAAGAAATACAAAGGCTTTGAAAAGGAGGAGGGGGGAAAGTTTGTCTAGTTTCAAGGTTTATTGGACAAGAGATAAAAATACAATGTTATTTTTCTATAGTGAATTTTCACAAACTCTTCTTTAACCTACAAATCAATCAAGCCTGTATTTGGTACTGCGTGAACTTGGTAGGTCTCAATGTAATGCCTTTGTTAATTTACTTGCACTTACACCCCAATATCTGCTAGAAAAGCAGCATGGAGAGCTGTAGGCAATCCAGGAGACTCCTGGGGTGCACTGAAGACAACTTCCTCAGCCAGCTAATAGACAGCCCTACCAGGGGGAATGTGATGCTGGACCTGATGGTCACCAGTGTAAGAGAGCTAACTGGTGATGTCAAAACCTGGAGGCAGGTTGGGCTGCATTGATCGTGTATTCATACAAACCTGAGGGATGTGGGACAGGCAAAGAGTAAAGTCAGGACCCTGAATTTTAGGAAACCCAGCTTCCAGCTCTTCAATTAATTAGTCAACAGGACCCCCTGGGAAACTGCCCGCAAGGACAAGGGAGCAGAACAAAGCTGGCAGCTCTTTAAGGATGCTTTCTATAGAGGACAAGAGTTCTCGATCCACAGAAATGAGAAGCAGGGTAAAGATGGCAAGAGGCCAGAATGGCTGAGTTGAGACTTGCTGGTCAAATTAAAGGGCAAGAAGGAAATGCACAGGTGGTAGAAGCAGGAACAAGTATCCTGGGAAGAGCACAGAGACACTGCCTGGTTGTGTAGAGCTGGAGTCAGGAAGGCCGAAGTACAGCTGAACTTGGCAAGGGAGCTTCTACAGACACGTGAGCCAGAAGAAGCAGGTCAGTGAAATTGTACCCCTCCCGATGAGCAAGACTGGTAAACCGATAACCGTGCACAATAAGAAGGATGAGTACTCAACAACTTCTTTGCCTCAGTCTTCGTTGTCAAACTCTCTTCCCACACCTCTCGAGCGGACGAACTACAGGATGGAAACTGGGGAAACAAAGTCCCTCCC
>VWYH01002016.1:0-15561 GCA_013399365.1 Pampusana beccarii
TGTGATTCTGTGATTCTATCTTTGGTATTTAATTTTTGCACCCCTGTAATGTATTTATTTATTTGATTAATTGTTAAATACATTATAACAACAACAGTAATGTTGTTGTCTTGCAGTAACTCAGGTTGAGAAAGTGAATGTCTAAATTGCAGACTTGTTTTATGAGGAGTTTATAAATATCTTGAAAACTTTGGGATGGTCAAAACTAGATCTAAGAACAGGGCAGGGAGGTTGGTCCAAGCCTTATAATAACATTATAACATTTAGTATCTAACATTTACTTCTAGTGTTCTTAACACAGCAGAAAAAAAAAAATACTACTACAAGTTACTTCCAGCCATTTTTATCTTACTCTTTCAAAAGTCTATAACTCAGAGAATGGACTTCTAATTCTGTTTTATGAATTGTTTATTTTCTAACTGGCAACATTACACAATAGACCCTTTGATACAGTTCAATAGAAGTAACTGAACATATAACCATTGTATTTAACAACTGTTAAACATGAAATCACAGAGGAACATTATTGTACCCATATCCATGGAGGAAGAAGAGCTTAGTTCAGAAAATAATATTGATTGCAGCACTACTTAGGCAAATGAAAGATGTTTTTGTTTTTCAGTAATTTAGAGCTTCCTTTTTATTTTACTTCACTTCTGAATTTCAGTTTTTAAATACCAGATAAAATGTTTTTTTATGTTTCGCAGTTTTGAGGAAAAGTCATTTCTACTGAAAATTTAGACCAAAGAAAATTATGAAGAAAAAAAATTTATTCCCATATTTCAGAATGAGTAATCACAAGGAAAGGAGGAGAATGGTAGTATGGGAGGCAGGGACCTGGCAACAGAGACAAGATCCCTGATTCTTATTCATAATCATAAAGAATAACAGCTTTGAAATAGACAGCTGACATATGAAATAGCTGCTGCTGTTTTCTGCTAATATAACAGTGTTTTACTCTCAGTAGCATAAAACTGTGACTGAGAGGCCTGTTACATTTTGTATAGTTAATCTCAGTTCATTAATATATATAAATTTCCCTTCAAGGATTAGTTTTCCTTATGCTTACTGGTCAGAGTAGGAGTAGGTGATCAGTGACAAAAGCAATGGGTGAGGGGAATTTACCCAGGAAGTTTTGTTAAAGAGCTCCATCCTGGAAGAAAAATGACCACATATTATAATCTAGACATCGCTAATGTATGGAGAGCTGAATCTTCAAAGTGTCACCTCTTTGTGTGGCCCTGGGGATTTGAGTAGTAAATTTTAATTGTGAGACATCTCCTGGCTTTTTTTTTTTTCCAAACCTGATTCTGCCCTACCGATAATGAGTGAAAAATTGAAGGGGGAGGGGGGATATTGCTTTATAAATTAAGGTTACAATAAAGCCTTGTGCTCAGAAGTTATCTGGGGTGTTACAGAATTTACAGAATTATAGACCAGACTAGATTAAATTGATCCTTTGAGTTTTTAGTAATTACCTTTAAAGAGCTGTCCGGTCAAGGATTTCAACTTCTGAGTCACGCCTTTTTAAGTTGTTGTACAAGATTTTGAGCGTTACATTCAGTTGGTTACTTAACCTCACCTTTTCACCAAAAAAATCAATAAATTGTGTATTGCCATTGCAAAAAATGCTGCCCTGGCCATAAGTGGGCACTAGCTGGTGAAGGCACTCTCTGGGATGAGCTGATTCTTTGGAAACATATCGCTAGTTGAACGGGGTTCATATAGCAAGGCTCGAGAACTTCTGGAGTGAACACGACCCACGTGGATTCCTCTTTTGGCTGGGGCTGGCTCCCAGGAATAACTTTCCAACACAGGGCAGGGATGGGGAAGGGGGCTGACGGCAGATGACCTTCCCCAGATCCCTCCCTTTAGATGTCCCTAGCTGCCCGCATGAAATCTCAGCTCACCACTGCATCGGAGCAAAGCACGCCAAGAGGGAGAAGACCCAAGAGCTCGGGACAAGAAGGTGTGAGGCTGGCCAGGAGCAAACGTCCCCCCAGCCCTTCCGAGAGCAACTGACCCCAGCAAATGTTTGAGGAAAATATATATCCCCGTCCTTGCCCACATCAAAATTAAATGCTAGCACAGCTTCCCTCGAAGCGTGGGATGATTTGATCCTGCACAGCCTTTCGACCCGGGGAGCCCCGACCTCAGGAGCCCCACTGTTCTGCGGAGCACTGCCCACTTCTAATTCCGTGCCCACGTTAAAGGCTGCCGGATCTCACCACTCTGAATCAGTGCACCAAAAACTCCTGTGCCAGCAGTTCCCGAAATCCTAATATCACTTTTTCTGGGAGGGGAAATAAATTAAAAAAAAATAAATAAATTTTTTAAGAAGTTACACTGCAATTGTGCGTGCACAGGAAGGCACGCAGGCACACCCAGCTTCCCTCTGTGCACACCATCCAGCTCCGCGGCCTTCCACCCCCTGCCCCGCGTGGGGAGGCCTCCTTTGCTGTCTATAGTTCAGTACAACTTTGGTTTCTCTGCTGAAGACTGACAGCTGCGGAGTAAATGCAGCGGGTATTCCCTAGCTCCTGTAGGTATGGGAGCCCGGAACGACGGGCGCAGCAGCTGCGGGCGCAGTGGCTGGCGGCTCCCTATCCTCGCAGAAAGTCCGCGCCCTCACCCGGGACCTCCGCGAAAGTCCCGGGGAGAGTATGAGTGCGAGGTATATTTCTGCCCTGACTGATGGAAAGTCTGCTTGCTTTGAACAGAAGATAAAAATCCAACAAATAATAAGGAATGAGAAAGCTGCCTTTTCCTCCGCTCTGGAATATTTTTCACATTTCTGTTTCACATCTTTCTGTCCCTGCGTTTCTTTCCATCATATCAGTAGCTTCATTTTCTCCGCAACTGCGTTTGGTTCTGGACGGTGATCTCTTTCGCCTTGGTTTAATTTCCCCACAGTGAAATTCTCTGAATGCTTGTTTTCCTTGCTCCTCGGATCCCTCGATTTACCCAATGGGGTGAATCTTTTTCACCAAGGGCTCCTCTCTGTGCTTCCGATGTAGCCACATCAGGGAACAGCGGGGCGCTCCACGAGCCGCGCCAGCAGTCACGCCTCTTCGGACACTGTCCGCCCACTATCCACCCTGCTCCAGGCAAGTACTTATGTCAGCAGTCATCTGAGGGATGATGATAGCATGATTTCCAAGTTTCTTCCTTTTGTTATACTTAGCTTTGAATTCTTGCTGAGCCAGCAAGACTTATCAGGATTTGCGTGAATCTCATCCATAGGAAGTACCTGCACCAGCTTCATACCTGTCTTATTATTATTTTTACATTTATAGATGTTTTTTCTGAAGTTTATGGAACTCTTAAGAACCAAAATGCCTCCTTTAGTTAACGCTTTAGACTTATTTCGATTTTTTTTTCCACAGAATATGAATATTGCCGAATACATTTTGTTTTTCCCCTGCGTTATTTATATTGGTTTAGTGGGTTTTTTTCTTCTGCCTTTTCTGACTTTTATCTATTCCATGTATTTATTTCTTTCTTAAGAATCTCCGACACTTATAACAGTGGGTTAAAAGGTGAAAATCTGGGCTGTTTGTACAAAGTTTGATATTTAGAAAGAGCTGGTAACTAGGCTTAGCTTTAAACGAACTGGTAATTTTTTACTTTGTCTCGCAGCTGACTGATACTCATATTTGTGAAACAATATGAATAAAAACAAATGGGGAAAATATGTCACTATGTTTACATATCCAAAGAACCATTAATACCACCCTCTTATGGTTTCTTGTTTGCAGCTATTTCTCTGCTCTTGTCTAGGTTCCAGGATGCCTCGGCGGCCACTCCATGCCTCTCGGCCACACGGGGAGGAAGTGCTGGGGCCTCCACTCTCCTCTGCAAAGGATGTCCCCTTAAGGATCATGAGTACATCCTGCCCCACTGTGCTGCTGCACTGACTTGGGCCAGCCTGAGGCTGAGGACGGGGACCAAAAGCTGCCCCTGCCCTCAGCACTGCCCCCACATCATGAGGTTCAGGTCGGCGTTTTAGGGCAGAAATTACTTTGCCTGCTGTTGCGGGCTGAGGGCCACGTGCACTTCTCTACTGGGGTTGCGCTGCTCGAGCTGCCCTGCGAGGGGCTCCCGCAGGTTGCTTCTTCCCTTGCAGGACGCAACCAGCACTGCAAGTCTCCGTGGGTGCAGAGCAGATCCTGCCCAGCATGGAACGGCCAGGTAGAGCAAGGGAAAGCAAGAAGGAAAGGAAAGGAAAGGAAAGGAAAGGAAAGGAAAGGAAAGGAAAGGAAAGGAAAGGAAAGGAAAGGAAAGGAAAGGAAAGGAAAGGAAAGGGGAAAGGAAAGGGGAAAGGAAAGGAAAGGAAAGGAAAGGAAAGGAAAGGAAAGGAAAGGAAAGGAAAGAAAACGAAAGAAAAGGAAAGGAAAGGCACTGCGCAGTTCCGCCAGGGGGCAGCAGCGCCACACTGCACCAGGCCTCCCTCACCCACCTGCTCACCGCTTCTTGCTCAAATTAGCATGTCTGTAATTAACGCCGCGAGAGTTCTTGGACTCGTGTAACTTAGTTGGTCCCCGTGCATGCGCATCTTCGCACACAGCACTTGCTCCAGCCCATCACACCCTGTAAAGTGGGAGGTGCTCACCTGAGTGATCGGGACAAGATACAGTGTTGTGGCTTGCCTACGTCTCCTCAGGGCCGCGGCGGGGGAGACTGGTCCCTCCTGGCCGTAGAGCTATTCGCGGCTGGCAGAGTCCCCACAGCCCGGCGTGGTGCCCAGGTCCTGCCCAGGGATGCCGGTGGGGCAGGCTGGGCCAGCGGGGCGGCAAAGAGAAGTTCCCTGTGTGCGTGCGTACGGTGCAGTGCAGTGCGGTGGGTGCCTGTGTATGCAGTATTCCTGAGCTCTTGGGAGGCTCAGTGAGAGGTTTAATCCGTTTGTTCTCAGGGGCATTCCTTCGGCCAGCTGTCCAAAAAGCGTCTTAAAGTTGGTCTGGGAGGAGGCTGCCCTGCGCGTAGGGGCCGTGTGAGTAGAGGAAGCGGTAACAAGCCGCCGCACGGGATGACAGTGCCGACATGGTGCCACTTCCCACTCCCGAGCAGGTCATTTCATGACGTCCAGGAGTTTATCTTTTTCGGGAACATTTTGCACTTCAGGGTCAGCGAAGAGGCTCAGTACGGGGCAGGCTCACATCGTGGGCAGCGTGGGGAGTCGTGGAGAGATAAGGAGGCTTTTATCGGGAAAGGCCCCCAGACGTGCAGCCAGGGCAGCCCTGGTCCCACCAGGCAGGCCTGCAGGACCTGCAGCGTGCGCAAATCCCTGTGCCTCTTCGCTTCGCCCCCCCCCCCAGCGCTGTGAGTGCAAGCCTGCTCCTCATGAAGTCAGTCGTGCTGCTTGTCTCCTACCCTTCTTGGCAGCCAGGTACGGGGCTGGATTTGACTGTCATTTAAGAGATGTGTCTGATCTGTTTGACGGGTTTGTTTCTTTTCTTCTTCTTTCTTTAATAAGTGCGTTGATCTCTTTTCACTTCTTCAGTTGTCTGGTGCGAGGCATTTACTGGAATTGAAGTGGGAGGTTTTCATAACATGAAAGTCCCTATCTGAGCAGATAATTATTTAACTGCCCCGAAGGAAGAGACACGTTTAGACAGGTCAAACATTGGTCTGGTCTTGGGAAGTCAAATAATCAGACAGAAACACTCTTGCATCAGAATTTAAAAAGCAGTATTAACCTAACTTTTTAAACTGCCTTTTTTGTTTCCTTAACATTATTCATTTCACTCCGCTAAAGTTTCCAAAGCTAAGGCTAACTCTTTGATACCTCTGCTTCTCAGTCTTGGAGGCAGTGAGATAGAGGTATAAATACGTAGGTATAAACGGTTTGACAATAGCACCTAACAAGCTCTTTGCAGCATGTGTGTAAGGAGATGGATGTACCGCACATGCACGGGCAGCTTGGTTAAAAGGTGTTTTCTCCCTTTCGGAAGACCCGACACGTCCAAGTGAAAGACAAGCATGAAAGGAGCTGGGCACTCTCTTGCACAGGTGTGTGCTCTGGATGGCGCTGTCTCCTGGTTTTGCCACTCAAAGCTCTTACCAAACGAAGCAAATGACACCAACCACCAATGTACCTCATTTTCAGCAGTGTATTCTGCGATCCTTCCCATTGGAGTTGCTTGGGAGCCTGTGTGTGAGAAAAAGGGCCTTTTCCTGGACCAGAAAGAAATAAGCAAGTTCTGACTTGTGATACAGGGTTTCTTACTTAGCAGGAACTTCTGCAAGGAAGTGCCTGAAGTCCTTTCTCAATATAGCTTTGCATTTTATAATCCAGGTGTTCAGTTTTTATTATACATTTCCATGTTTGTATGATAGCATCTATGTTTACTAGTATGTAATCATAGAGATGATATGCATACTATATTGCATATTACACATATGGGTATCCATAGGTCCAGACACATACAAAATTCCTGCAGTGTCATATAACATCTAAATGTTGGTTTATGGGCTCAATCCTACAAATTGTTGATTACATCCTCCAAGTGGATCACTGCCCTCAAGTGCAAGTTCAATACACCTGAAGGCTTTAAATACTCTTTAAGATAAAAATTGTTTCCTTCAATGTTCAATAAGTCTAGTTGTTCATTTAGGGAAGAAAAAAAACGTACAGGAAAATAGTGGACTATCTTTTGAAAATTACTCCTGTTATTCCTACACCACTCAGGGGAAATGATCCCCTTTAAACATGTCTGGAAAGTGCCATAATCCTCCCCCAAAACCCACCTCCATTATGCCAATTCGTATAACTGTTCATTTTCCTCCTGTAAGAATAATGATCTCAGCTAAAATAGGACAGTGATGAAGCTCATGACAGAATAATTTGATTCTTCTCACATTTTTTGCTTAGAAGGAATTGGTTGTTACCATTTCAGTTGGGAAAACCCACATTAATTTTTGAAGCTAGTTAAGCTCACTACATTCCTTCTTAGTTCATACAGAAAATATAAAGATAACATAATGTCTGTTCTGATGTGGAGATCTTGCAGGAATCAGTACATGTATCAGAGCCCTGGCTTTTATGTGTGCCTGGAATAGATACACAAATGAGATCCAAACTGTGTTTGTATGTACACAAAAGCAATTTAAAGGCCCTTCTTACTATCATGGAAAACAATAGAATTTTGTATTTTACTTCAGTGGGAACAAAATCTTACCTAATTTTGCAGAGTTTAAGAAAGCCAAGCATGTACAGTCAAGGCATGTTCAGAAGTTCTCATTTTATTACTTAAATATATTTTTATAATGGAGTGATACTGAAACTTTTAAAAACGTAACTTCCAAAGAACGCATCAAACTTTCTGTCTTGGTTTTTGAGGCTATTCAGTTCTTCCATTGGGAAAGCATCCTCTGACATAATGGAAGTTTTGTGCGAGTATGAATTGAGCACCTAAAGTCTTTCTTAAATAATTCAAAAAACTAACTCAAAATAATGTATCTTACACTTATCATGTACTTCAAGTAATTTAGTCTTGTGAAGAGAAGGACAAAGTGTTTTTTTTTTATTTTTAAGCTGAATTCTCCAGTGGCTTCAATAGGGTCTTATAGACACATTGCTCCTATGGCAAGGCATGTACTGACTGAGGACTGTGATTCCAGCTTTGGTACTTTCATTGCTTGGCCAGATCATTTTCAGAGTGGCCTACTTTCTGCTTATAAATGCAGGTGTACTATTTGCAAGGAAAGTTCTAAGGAGATAAAGTAATTACAGAAAATCTGGAAATAGAATTAAAGCATTTCACCTTGCCAGCATAATTAAGAAGTATTTTAAATGTTTTGTCTCCATTTGTTTTTTCACTAGTTGCAGTTGTATGAAAGATAATTTTTAGAAGAAGTCTTGCCAAAAGGTTGGTGCTATACAATCTACTGAATTTTGGGAATAAATAACTTTAAATTAAACTTTAACTTTTAAATTAAATAACACACAAATTAAATAATTCCCTTCCTCCCCCCTTTCTTTGTGAAAACACTACCAAACAGCTTGCTTTCACCTTTATATATAAAGTCTGTAAGGTTAAAAAGAGATGGGCTTGAGAACTGCATTTTTATACCAATAGCTACATACCCTAATAACCTGATCAAATGGGCCAAATTCTGCCCCTTTGAAATAAATTCCACTGATTGTAAAGGCTTTAAAACCAATTTGGTGATTATTCCCTACTTCATAATCCACTTTTTTTCCACTTGGATTATTAGAGCTCGATAGCAACTCATGCCTAATGTCTCTGGAACTGAGTTGCCCAGAGGGCCTAGCTGATTTCTGAAGGTCAAAAGCAATTTTTGTGTACACTTGTATGCATGTTGACATTATTGTATATCTACTAACTGCTTCAAAGAAGATTAAACCTGAGTGTCAATACATTCTGAAAGATGTAGACACCAGATAATGGATGGTCCATACGAGAAAGCAAGTACATGTAATTGCATAGCAATGTTTATAAACAGTGTACAAAAAAAAAATTGCAAATTTCAGAGCTTGCGTGTTTGTATTTATGTGTTTCAGGTAATGGCATGTTATAGAAAAAATATGCAGACAATTGTTCTAATATTAAATTTTCTGATTTGAAAGGAAATCAGTTCTAACATGTTTTAATGTCTGTTTTGAAAATAAGTAAATTAGGAGAGAAACATTTCTGTGGTCATTAGAATTGAAAACGTTATTTGATAGATTTTATTTTTATAATTTAAATAATAGTAACTTTCTACTTAGTCTGACTCAGCTGTTTCTATTTATTATATTAATAATTTTATATAACACCAAAATCGATACAAAATCAAAGATAATAATAAATAAAATATAGGAATTTTACAACATATATTTGGGGGGGGCTGTTTATCCTAAAGCATCAAAGACATTTTTATTGTAGTGCAACCTATTTTAAAAATAAAATTTAACTCTTATATGTTAAATTTACTTTGACACTGTTAATATGATCTCTCATTAAATTATGTATCAGGTAAAAGCATCCTAAAACACGTTGTCAATTTCGCCATAATTCATGTTTGCTATTTTTCACTCTGTATACATAAGAAACTTACATAACCCTATAGAAACCACAGTCTTGCTGATGTACTGTTCTTTACTCCAATTAGTTACATGGCAAATCATATTTTGACATCGTTTGCCTTACAAAGGAAAGGAGGCTTAGAATTATGCCATCTCTGCTGTGCAAATTGTTAACAATTTGTTGTATATGTAACAATTGCAAATGTGGAGATTTGATTTCAGACGAGGTCTACTCGGGCATTTTTATTCTACATCATCTCTGGCAGATATAAATGCAAACATATTTTCGTGTGTCGATGAATCTTTTTGGTAAAATTTACAATCAGCCAAATAAAATTTTAACAAAAAAAATCAGAAGGACAATTACTGTGTCTGCAATATTGAAACTTTCGACTGGGTCCACTGTCAGCGACCCTCCAAACCCAGCCTCTCACAAATATAGGTGTGCTGCGAGTATGTCTGCGAAAGAGTGAGGGAGGGACCACAATTCATAAAGCCTCCTGTATAATTAATCACGAGAGCCTGCATTATTGTATTTAGTCTGGAACTGAAGATGTTACTGTCTGCATTCCCTGCGGAGACACTTCCTAGTGTTCTTAATCTATTGTTTAAAACAGCTACTCTTGCTCCTCAGCCCCAGAATTTGCAAAGATCTTTAAAAAGAATTATTAGTATCGTTAGGAATAATAATATTAAAAATAACAGCAGGAAGGAGCACCACTGGGCTCTGCGCGTCCCACGTGTGGCATGTGACCCCCATCCAGGCAGGTGGGCGGACATGTCTCGGGCAGTCCTTCAACCCCTTCCTCCCCCCGGGGCGCCGCGGCGGGACCGAGGCGTGGGTGCGGAGGGAGCGCCTCCGCGGAAGCCCCAGCGGCCAGCGCTGATCCATGTGTCGTCCCTCCCTCCCGCGGCTTTCTGATTTGGGGCGAGAGGAAGGAGGTGAGTGGGTGGAAAATGCCAGGGTGAAAGGGAGGGGGGAGCCACGTTGCAGTTCAGTGTGAGGCAGCACCCGTGGCCATCCCTCTCTCTCCATCGCCCCTCTCCTGTCTACAGTTTAATGAACAGGGTTGAATTCGAAAAAAGTCATAACTAATCTCTGTCAGGATGCGTGTGACGTATGTGTCTTGCTGAGGGGCTGCGGACGGGAGCAGATCGGTGTCAGGCATCGCGGGGGTAAGTACCGGGGGGGAGCAGCCCTACTATCCTGCCCCGCGGCAACCTCGTCTCTCCTCCTCACAAACACACACACTCTCGTGGGGGCTCGGGCTTTGCCGGGGTCTTGGTAAGGCCAGGCGATGCCCCACCAGGCTCCGGAGGAGGCCGCGCTATGTCACCCACAGGGCAGGAGGAAGATGTCTAGGGAGGGAGACCCTGTCCGCAGCCTCCCGAGAGTTCGGGAGAAGCAGGGCATCAGCAGGGAGAGCTACCCCACCTCCCCCGCCAGCCTCCTTACACTTTGTCGCCCTGTGATTCCTCATATCCCTCGTTGACTTGCTACGGCATTTCAGTCTTCTGAAAGTTTATGCTGGGTTGAGTGCGTTGCGACGGACGCAGTAATCCTAGACGGCAGAAGAACGAGCTGGCGAGGACATTTCTCCTGAGCAGGGAAAGATTTCTCTGTGCCACTCTCACCTTTTGTCCTTACCTCCCTTCCCCTAATTTTTTACTCTTAATGATAAATCTTATTTAACCGAACAAAGACTATTGGATAACAAGCCTGATCACCTGATAGCGACTTACCTATCGGTTTGTTAAACACACACACCTATCAGGGGCTGCATTGAGCTGGAAGCGGTAACACTTGTAGGGAAATTGGTATTCACACCGTTTCAGGCAGAGCTGGTACACATACGGCAATACGTACAATACGTACATACACATGCTCGTATCACATCACATTTGTGTGTGTGAGAGAGAAAGAGAGATTGGGTGCGAGCACATTGTCAAGTTCTCAGCTGGCTGCCTTTTAATAAATAATCAAAATAAATAAAGACTTGCTGTTGGCTAGGGTGAGGTGGTGAGTCTCGATTTTGGACTGTGATCAACCAGTATTTAGAGATCTCTTCAGTACTTGAGGGTGCAAGCTGATTTTTCGTAGATTTTAATTTACATTTTTCGATCACTCTAAGCGCGTTATTCAGATGATATATTGGTTCCTTTTAATGCACGTACATTTTCTAAGAATACATTCTCGGTATTGTGATGCTGACGAATTCATTTATTCTCAAGTTTTATGACGAGGGAGATTTAGCGGAGTTTTGCTCATTTACCTTAACGCACATTAGAAAACGCACTCGAAGAGCTACTTTGAGTCTCTGTATTTGTATTCACGGTACGAAAGTTAAAACCTCTGAAAGATAGTTGCCGCAAGTTGTGCCACACCCTTTCCTCAGTGTAAAAGAACTGCACGTTATTTTTTGGGGCAAGAAGAAAAAAACTCCTGCCAGTGCACAAAAAACGTCCTTCGAAATAGCCAAGTTATTACTTTCTCCAACTATAACCGGTTGAGAAAAGCCTAGAATGAGATCTTATCAAAGCACACCCGGCTAATGAACTACTAAAATATCAACAACAGAAAGTGGCCGTTAATCCAATCAAATGTAACCTCCAACTTCTAGGATGTATGTCTTCCTCCTAAAAACCTAACACGATTAGTGCTCTTTCACTGTCATTTGTACTTATAAAAGCTGCCTTTTGTTAAAATAAATCTGGCCTTTTCATTTTAATGATTTATTTTATTTTATTTATTTATTTATTTATTTATTCAATTTTTTTATTATTAAAAAGAGAAAAAGAAAATAGGGATAAGGTAAAGAGTAATACGATTAACTAGAAAGTGTTTCCAAGGAAAAAGTTCTTTCCGCACAAGATCAATACAAAAATTAAATACAGAATAGGGACATTCTGCAGGAGTGAATACTAAAACTATACTCTTCCTTAGGATATTATTGTCGTCCCCCTTCCCACAGTTTGTAAGCCATGCTTTTCTTCAAACAGGAATCCACAAAGTGATTTTTTTTTTTTTTTGATCGTGACAATTAAAATGCAAAGCGTGGAGGAGGCGGTTCTTATTCCTTCTGAAATGTGTTTGTGGATATTGCCTTTCCTGGTGTATATGAGACAATGCAAAGGGGAGAGAAGCTGGAGTGAGACGGTAGCGACAGGGATAACACACATGCTGTCCTTCGCTCTCTGTACTCAGCGTGTCCTTCACGACCTTCTCTCTTCCGATCGGGACTCTAATTTTTGTGGGGTACAGCCTATATCTGCAGTCGGGAGCGTGTGTATGCAGGGGGTGGGGAAGCAGGATTTCAGCTGCTGTAGCTGGGGATGGAGTCCCAATGAGGCGACAAGGACAGCATCCCCACTTGTTTCAGAAGGCGTGTTGCAAAGACTAAAAAACATAGCTGTTTTTTGGTGGAATTTTGCTGATTTCTGCCCACTGAAACGATCGTTCTGGTAGGGCTGAATTCTTTCTCTAGAACGGGTTACGCAGAGGGGAACGCTGCCGTGATGTCTTCTCCCCAGGCTCTGCGCTGGGTTGGGCAAGGGAACTCGGTGCAGTCCTTCCTCGCACTCTAGCTCCACCGATCGCCCGTGCTCGCCGGGACCGTGCGGAGCACCGGTAGGTGTCGCTGTCTCTCTGACGAACGCGATCTCCGCTGGAACTAGAATGCTGCGCCGTCTGGGACACCCCGGCCTGGTTCGGGTCGCCTGGATGGCAGGCAGCCGTCCTCGGGGATCCTCATCCCACTCCTGATCTCACCGCCGCGCAGGGCTTCTACGGAGCCGGCCACAGAGAGGATCCAAGGGGGCACTTTGTGTAGGAAATACCCTTTCGAGGAGTCATGGATCTGAGGGATACCCACGCCCTGCCCACCTTTTCCACTTGGTCTGTGCCAGGATATCAGAAGTGGTCTCCGGCAATCCAAACTGATGTAAAGGGAAAAATAATCCAAACTGAAACAAAACTAGGTTTAGTTCTCTCTGTGAGCCAATTATTAAGGAAACGAGCGAAATAACGGTTCATTTCAAACCTTAATTTATTGATTGCTTATTTTATGCCAAGTTATAAACTGATTGCAAAAGTAGAACAACAGAAAAGTCATCAGGAAAATTTGGCTAATTCTGTTAATGCTAAAAGCCATAAATATCTCGTGTATGGAAAATCAACTGCATTGGCTACTTATCCGAGACTGATGCTGAAGTTAACGTTTTGAATGCTCACTAAAACGTATGTAATAGAGTTTACTGTACATCACCCCTTCGCTCTTCTCCCGGGAAATCTAACAATTTAGCAGTTATTTTAAATATGCATGAAATTCCTGAATATTAAAATTCTTGCCCCCCTCTTCCCCTAGCTTTCTACTTCTAATCAGAGGAGACATTATTAATCAGAGAGAGATTGGTATGTCTTTGTAATTTTTTTCTGAATGATGTGTATTATGAGGTGCATTTACACTGGACGTGTAAGCACCCTCATATTATGAATTTTTGTGAAGGCAAATACTACTAAATTAAGCCTTTTCTTTACTAAAAAAAATAATTTATCTGTCATTTTAAGCGTCGGTTATTCTACCTAAAATTACATGGTTGTCATTTTACAATTTTTCATTCAAGGCTTTAAATCTTGCCGGGGGGGGGGGGGGGGGGAAAAAAAAAAAAAAAAAAAAAAAAAAAAAAAAATAAAAAAAAAAAAGACGTTTTTCTGTACCTGTATCTCCCTTCTTCTAAACCAATCTGTAAATAATGCCAAAACACGTATGTTCACGCGTAGAGCATATCGACGCAGATCTGATTATGTACGGTTTGATGAAAAGATAGGGAAAATCTAAGTGTAAAATGTTGAATATTTAGATTATTCTAACCATTAAAAGCATTGCAAAAATACGAGAGAGGGGATCTATTTCATGTATTTATTTTCAACCCGACGCCCTCTCTCATCTGTAACAGTCAGCTGTAACGATTACCCCAAACTTGAGTATTATTAATGCTATTTTTTTTCTGTCTGAAATCCGTGAAATCGTCCCTTCGGTGGCATTTTGAAATCATATGAGTTGTACGCGCCTTTATTTTTAGCTTTAAAAGACTGAGTATTAGGTAACGAGTTGGGGAGGGGATGTTTATGTTAATATCGTACCCGTCAAATTAGCGTTAAAGTGGCAAGTGACTGAGGCAAGACAGCTCTCCCCACGATGCCTGTGGCACATGCAGGAGCGGTGGATCTGGGGAGGGGCGGACAGGCTGGGGAAGCGGCCCGCGCAGAGCGCTGCCGCTGCAGGAGCTGGCGCTGCTGCCGGCTGCGGGGCTTATTCAAATGTCGCCCGCTGCCTCTGTGATTCTCAGGGACCCAGCCTCCGTATGGTAATACGGGGCGGGGGAGCGGGTGTGTGGCTGAGACGAGAGGAGAGCTGGGGGACGGGGTGCTCAGGCAACTGCTCCCGCGGCAGCCCAGCTGGGGCAGAGCACCGGCAGCGCCTTCCGTCCCGTCCCGCCAGGTGCTGTCCCGCCGGGTGCGGTGCCGTCGAGGGCAACGGCGGCTCGCAGCGAGGCAGCGGTAGGGGTAAGCAGCAGCGGTAGCATGGGGAGTGGCGGGGCGTGGGGTCATTGCCCTGCGCCACGGAGGGAGGCGCGGGCGGGGAGGCGGGAGACAGTCGCACTACCGCACACTTGTGCCGGGGGCAGAGGAACATTATATAACATATTCATATACCCTCGCTCACCAACACCTACACACACCGCTCTCCCTCTGTGCCGTCTGCTACCTGCGCACACACCCGAACTTGGGCTATGCACTCACCTTTGTGAATCTGTCTTGCACATGTTGCTACAGATCTATGGAAGAGCGCGATTCATGTGAGCTAATTAAAAGCAGTGGAAATAATAGGTCTGGTGGGCTAAGAGTCCCTGACATCACTCCTAAATGGGCAGCTGCACACAAATGTGTAGTCCTACCTCTGTTCATTAAAAATGTGTAAAAAATTACTTTCCTGTATGAATTATTGCTCTCTATAGTAAGGTAAGAATTAACCTAATGGATGATAGTATCTGTTTACGGAGTTTTTTAATGTTTTACGGGTAGCCATCTGACCACTTTTTCTTGGATGACATATATGACTTCTTTAGTGTAGGGCTTGTACAACTGGAGCTAGAGGTAGCACTGGAAATACCATAAGAAATCAAATGAAAGTATACGTGTTGTGAAATAGGTAGTGAGTAATACAAAACGAGTATGACATTCTGATCTTTATTTAAAATATATATATATGCATGGCAGTCTTGGAGGTGAGGCAATTTTTGCCTTATATGTTTATGCAGGTAAGTCATTCATGGTGTAACTAATTATGTATGCATGTACTTAGACTTTTTTTAAGAAAAAATATGTGTATGGGTGGGCATTGTTCTTATGGAAAACATTGCTCATTTAAAATATATTTCTGGAATATAAAGAGAGAGCAATCTTCTGGTTTTAATCAAGTGCAAACTACTCTTTTTTTTCTTTTTCTTTTTGTTTTTTCTTTTTTTTTTTT
>VWYH01002016.1:15577-28979 GCA_013399365.1 Pampusana beccarii
TTTTTTTTAAATAAGAATTTCCCCATTAAGGTAAATCGAAATGAGCTAATATTGTTTTTAAATGCAATTCAAGGCCTGTGGATTTTCAGATAAATAAAATGTAATTATAACGGCATTTTTAAAAAATAACCTTTAAAAATGTCTTTTCAGTAAAGACTTAAGTAGTTGCTTTAAAACTACACATGTTAACATGAATTGTAATACATTTAATAATGTAGCAGTTAAAGAACGTACAAAATGTCTTCCTTAGAGAAAGCACTCCATACCTGGATCTACACATTTAAAAATAATATTCTGAAATAAAAGATTCCTGAAATCAACAGAGATATAAGTGCGTTTATAGGTCGTAATTTTGCAATGAAATATTAGAAATCATTTGAATCACTCCCCATTACACACATTATCTATATTGCCTTATACCTTAAACCAGTATTTTTTTTCCTAACATGAAGTTAATTAGGCGATCAAATTTC
Organism: Pampusana beccarii; assembly: GCA_013399365.1. NCBI lineage: Eukaryota > Metazoa > Chordata > Aves > Columbiformes > Columbidae > Pampusana > Pampusana beccarii. The sequence continues at coordinate 16,051 of VWYH01002016.1, forward strand.
CAGGTTCGACCTATTGATATTATAGCTGAACATGGCAATGATATGTGCCTATCCTCTTAAGACCCAATAGGCATGTTTTACACCTTTATTTGTTTTATTAGCTTTGTGCATATTTTATAACCTTATGCAAGCAGAAGGAGGGAGGAACCGGCATATAAAGGCACATACACAGTAGAGTCATGCCAAAAGGAGGGGGGCGGAGAAAAGGGGGGGGGGGGGTAAAGAAAGGAAGATCAGAGAAAAAGCTATAGTTTCTAAGTTTCGGTTAATTTAAAAATGTAAATATAGCTTTATATATGCATCAGTTTTAAAAATAACAGCAGGAGGAGGAGGGGAGGAGAATGGCGCAGCGGTGAAGCCTTGATTATGCATAGGGAGCCGTCTGGAGCAGCCTGATCTGAACCAGGTTCTTTTCGGTGCCGGCCCCGGTCGACGCAAAGGTGGCGCGCGCCTAACTGATATTTCTTATTTATTTGGTGGATGGGAAGAGGGCAGAACGGATTGCTTGTTCCATTAATTGCGATCTTCATTAATAGGGACGATTGCTCCAGGAATCTTCAGTCTCTTCTCCAAGCAGTAGGATTTGCATTTTTTAATGCCCTAATTTCCTTGATTTATATAAATGTAGCTGGACGTACAGTAAACCTTAAGCTGACGTCAATGAACATGACCTCCCTGTTAAACCTGGAACGCGAAGCGAGGACGGGGGACGCGGCGGCGACAGGGGCGCAGAGCCGGAACCTCTCCGGGCCGAGCCGGTGAAGCTCCATCGATACGCGCCGGGCCAGGCCCGGGCGGCAGCCGCAGCAAGGAGGTGGCCGGACCGACGATAGGCACCGTCCACAGCTGCGTTGGCTGCTTGGATCCTCATTTGCCACACTGATCAGAGCCCCTGCCCAACAAAATAAACATTAACAAATCATTCACCCGGCTCGCCCCCCCTCTGTCCCCGCACGGCGACAAAACAAAGGCCACCCTCGCGGTGCGCTATCACGGTCCCTAGAAACGGTGACGAACGGGAAATAGAAAATACCGATCAAGTAACAAAAAATCCTCCTCCAGTATTGCACGACACACGCAGTGCAGGTAAATCATAATTGCAAATGACTGTATCGATACAGTGTTAGTGTTTTGATGTAAGGGATTCACTGACATCAGTGCCGGTTTAAGGAAGAAGAGGCAGAAAATGGAAACGTCGCTAGGCTGTAGGCAAGCTGTTGGCTCCTCCAGCCGATCTGATCTGCAGGTCAAAACCATCCTGTCTTTACGCTGATTCTCCTATTTGGAAAGATAAGCAGCATTAAAGGGCTCTCGGGTATCTGACTGCAGAAAGTTGGCTTTGTTGTTGATACCAAGGTAGAAAAGGGTAGATGCGAGCAATTTTCTAAAGCTGTCTCCTCTATATCTTTCCCTGTACTCTTTCTCCCTTTAGAAACACCTCGATTTATAATGACGTTTGGAGAACTTTTAGCGCTAGGGGAATTTCTGCTGGTGAGGCTGTATAATTAAATGCAATCGATGTTTTGAAAATGAATCGTATTCTTTATTAGGATCTAAGTTTTTATTTTTCTCATGTTTGTTTGTTTGTCTGTTTTGTTATGTCCCAGAACACCTCTCTAGAACTTGGCACAGTCACTCTCAGAGCAAACCAGCTGCAAGCTAGCGGCACACACACACACTCGTGCTGCTTCTCTACTCACACATCTTGACTAAACTTAAATGGCCAAGCCAGGGAATGGAAACATTAGTGTATTTCCGACTGAGAGACTGATCCAGACTTTTATAAATCCTCTCAGTAGTTTTGTGTAGCCAGGGTTTACCCTGCATTTTGTTAGTTTAGTCTGAGATTGCGTTTTTATTCTTATAGAGTTCCGTTGGTCTGCCTTGTCCCAAAGGGCTGTGTTAACAGAAGGATCCATGGGTGCTGTGTGCAGCTGGGCTGTGAAGGGCTGTGACCAGGACAGGATGGCCGCACTGCTGTCCTTGGTAGTAGTTGATGGGAAATCCACGCCTCTGCGGACTGACTACCCTTTTCCCTGGAGCCGCACTCTGGATGGGACTCCCATATGACAAATATATAAAAATATATATATACGACATACGCATATGGAATAATATGTATATATATGCATTTTTTAGTATTGCACCTCACCCAGTCTTCTCCTCCCCCAGTCCCCCTCCCCCGACACATTCTTCACACATGCTCATACTCCTTGACACCTGCCCACACGGCTACGACACAGCACTCTATCGAAAACACCATGTGTGGATGTCGTGCAAAGTTGCCCCAGACAGGGACAGGCTGTCTGGCAGACTCCCAAACCCCTGGCCCTCTCCTACCCCCCTCTGAGGCTCACCTCCCAACACCACTGACCTGCAACCACTCCCCGTCAGCCCGCCTGCTGCCCACCCCAAACAGCAAGCACAACCCCATTGCTGCGTCCTCCCGGACACATACCAGAGAGCTGTCCTGCCTCCCTATCTTGCCATGCACCACCTCCCTCCCTTCTTCCCCACATACCTCCCGTGGTCAGACACACTCCCAAACTTCTCCCAATGCACCATGCAGCTCTTTGCCCAGCTCCTGCGCTCTAAAACGAGCTGGCGTTTTCACGGGTGAAATGTTTGTTCTATGCCATTGGTTTTGAACCTGAGGCCTTGAATAAGAAGGAAAAGAAGGAAACCACAAAACTTTAAGAAAGCCTCCTTCCAGCAATCACTGTGCTGATGAGAGGTCACGCTATAAGTTTCATGATAACAAATTGGAAGGGATTTTTGTTGTTGTTGTTGACCGGTTGATCAATTTTGACAAAAGTTACACAAAATGGTAATACCTCCCCAAAACGGGACCCAGAAGAAACTCTTCTTCAGAAGTTAGCTGAAGGAAAACACCTTAGAAAAACTCAACCATCTGGAGCGAATTTTTTTTGTTTCCAAAGAAATGTGCACTTTCCTTCTCTAGGAAAATGTAGCCATTTTTCTTCTTTAGACTAGGCATTTATATTTTGTTGCATCTGTCAAAATGGGACTATGAGAGGTTTTGGTGTAAATTCATTATCTCTGGTAATGCGCAACATATAGGAGGAACGGGGAAAGACCGTGGCAATGGATGAACAAAAGGGCTTCAGTATGTCAGCAACAAAAGTGTTGGGAAAATTGGTTGAATTTCAGAGCACGTCCTCCTCAGCAGAGAGGGCTGGACTAGACCTCGGCCAACCCCGCCAAAAAAACTTGCAGACCCTCACATACAACACTTCACTTTCTACTCTGGAGCTTAGGAAGCAATATGGAAAAAGGAAAAAGCAAGTAAAAAACAACAAAACAAAATCAAAAAGAAGAAAAACCCAAACAACACACCCTTTTTCCTTTTTCTCCCCTCCCCTTTTTTTTTTTTTTTTTTTTTTTTTTTTTTTTTTTTCTTTTTTTTTTCCCTTCTTTCCTAAACTTCTTGCTCATAATTACACATCTTATTACATGAANTAGCTGAAGGAAAACACCTTAGAAAAACTCAACCATCTGGAGCGAATTTTTTTTGTTTCCAAAGAAATGTGCACTTTCCTTCTCTAGGAAAATGTAGCCATTTTTCTTCTTTAGACTAGGCATTTATATTTTGTTGCATCTGTCAAAATGGGACTATGAGAGGTTTTGGTGTAAATTCATTATCTCTGGTAATGCGCAACATATAGGAGGAACGGGGAAAGACCGTGGCAATGGATGAACAAAAGGGCTTCAGTATGTCAGCAACAAAAGTGTTGGGAAAATTGGTTGAATTTCAGAGCACGTCCTCCTCAGCAGAGAGGGCTGGACTAGACCTCGGCCAACCCCGCCAAAAAAACTTGCAGACCCTCACATACAACACTTCACTTTCTACTCTGGAGCTTAGGAAGCAATATGGAAAAAGGAAAAAGCAAGTAAAAAACAACAAAACAAAATCAAAAAGAAGAAAAACCCAAACAACACACCCTTTTTCCTTTTTCTCCCCTCCCCTTTTTTTTTTTTTTTTTTTTTTTTTTTTTTTTTTTTNTTTAATGGAAGCTTTGTAACTATTTTAGAACCAATCGTGCAAGAATTACACCATGGAACTAAACGGCACTTTTAAATAGAGATGAGGAGGGGAAAGATCTGAATATCTGGAGATAAGAAAGAACCTGCTTTCTGTGCTTTAAAGGGGTCTTCACCGTAGTGGTAATCTTTGTTTTCTACTGGAAATTCATATAACAATTTAAATCTGGGGTCAAATCTTTATAAAGAACAAATGTAAGTATCGCGAGGGGGATATACAGAACCTGAATTCGTTATAAAAGGGAGAGAGCTGAACTTCATTGCACCTCCGTAGTTTCCGATTGAGGGACTGGGTATATGTGAACCTGAGTTTGGTTAGCAGCTCTGTGACAGGTTCAGGGGTAGGAGCTGCCTCGCCCAGTGTCAGACAAAACAGGTCGTCTTAATGGGGCTCCAGGAACTTTCATTTGTGACCGTGAGGGAAAGTTGATTAACAAGGCAGGGGTTTTTGAGTTAACACAACGACTTGTATCGGTTAGCTGATTTTGTATGTCTTAAGCTAAATTTGTTGGTCTTATGCGTGATTAGGTGTGGGTACTCTTAATTATCAAGAAGATTGTCAGTAAAAGTAGATCTATAACGTTTAAGTTTGGAGAGAGGAAGCTTTTTAGAAGTACCTGGGTAACTTTCGAAGGTGCGCAGACATAGGAGCAATCATTCACCGGGTTTTAAATTAACATATGGGAACTAACTCCTGTTGACTCTACATTTTCGACCTGTTTTGTAAACGAACAAACAAAAACATAAAAAAATTTAAAAGTCGAACTCATATTTTTGAGATTGCCCATGTGGATTTGTTCACTGAAGTTATTAAATGTCTGCCTCTGTGCTTAGTGGGTCACTTCAAGCAAGTAGCCATCACTTACTTGGTTGTCCAAAATGCAGCCTGGTCAAAATATTTGAGCGAGGGTGATTTAATAAATGTTTCATGAGGTTGTAATTATTCCCATCTTGGCCGGGGCGGCAGGGGCAGTGGCAATGTGTCTGGCATAGGCTCAGCCCGACTAAAACGCACACCTTTTTGAGGGGGGGGAGGAGGAGGCAGCCATGTGGCTGCTCTTGGTGCCGCTGCCCCGGGAGTCCGAGAATGGCTGCTGCGGCACGGCACAGTCCCGGCCGCCGCGGGGTCGGGCTTGGGGGGCGGAACTGCCCCGGCGGCGGGCCTGGCCAGGCCACCCGATGCCGGGGCGCAGGCTACCTTCAACTCTGGAGCGGGCCCTCCGGGGCGCTGGTAGGCAGAGAGCGTAATTATAGCAAGGAACTTACACAATGGTGCTTCTATTTTAGTCCTTCCTCTCACCCACCCACCAAACCACCCACCTACCAAGTAGCATACCTCTCCAAGAACAAGTCTACCCCAGGATTCATGAAATGGGGGAAATAACTTACCATAAAATAGAAGAACACAGTTACTTTGTAAGAAATAATATGCTTTTAAACTAAGGCTGATGTAATCGATATGATACAATGACAGAAATTAGATTGTTATATTTATTTATGCATACAACTTTGTTATAGTAACAGTTTTGTAAATATAGACCATACCTTTATAATGATCCTGATTTCAGGACATCAGTGATCTGAAAGGCTCAGAAATTCTATTGGGAAAATACTGACTTAATGTGTTTTGCATATTTTTTGAACCGAAGGGTAAATGGAGCCTCCATCTTTTATTAAGTAACTGGCAGCTTACAGTATGTAAATATTATATATGCCTCTGTGGCTTTCAGCATCTCTATTCCTCAGCCCTAAATGTTCTTAAACTTTTTTAATCTTAGGTCTCCACAAATAATTATGGAATTTGTTGTTATTGTTCATAATTATGTCCTGTAAATATTAATTACCACATTTAACCCTGCAGATACCAGAATACATTACTCATATCGATTTTATGTCATATTAGATCATCTGCAGGAAGTGTGTCTAGTTATTTCCCCATTTAATCTAGAGTCAAGCATTTTAATAATGTATTCAATAATCTCAAAATGTTGATATACATGGCACCTCCTGAACACATATGCATTTATCTATTTATATACGTTTCACGAACAAGAACAGTGAAATTGTTTAAATTATGATCCTTTGCCTTTTTTTTGTGGCTATTTTTCAGATTTAATCAATCCAGGAAGACAACAGGAAATGACAATCACAACAAGAAATGGTATTATTATTTTTTGTTTAATAATAAAAGTCAGATGATAGAACATGTTCTTTAACAGCACACCTTGTATCCATGTGAAATTAGTGAGTGTGGTTTTCTTTTTTTCCCCAAGGTTTTTAATTCTTGATAGTCCACCTGTTCTTATTTTAGATTTGTATTATATATCCCTTTGCATACCATATGTTCAAAATAATAGGAATATAATCTGCAGTTGCCTGTAAAATTAAATTGTGGTCACAAAAGAAATGATAAGACACTTCTATTAGAAGGCAAGCCAGTCAAGTGACTTACCTGCCTGAAAGGAAAGGGATATTATGCAGGAAATACTTGCCTGGATTGTATTGGTGTGACATGTTTTACATTTATGTGAATTCTATTCTAATTTATTATTAAAAGAGGATTCATATAACGTTCTATAGTTATGTACTTCATAGCAGTTTAAATAGGGTTCCTATGTGTATTCCATACAGAAGATGGGGATACTGGCATTGGAACAAGTCTCTGTAATAATTAGAGAATCATAAGTATTCCTCTTTAGAGTAAATAGAGACTGTTTATTCTTAAAAAAATACACAGAGGATGTTTCTTTTTTACATCACAACCATCTGGAGACCTATAAAAAGATTAGAAAACAAGCATGGCAACCACATGCCAATTTAAAGGCAATTAATGAGAATTCATTAGGGAGGCAGAAGGAAAAAAAGAAATATTTGGATTCTGTATCTTCCAATATGCAGATCATTCTAAAGTAATTTTGGAAAAAATTTACAACTGCTGTATAGATTTTTTTTTTTTTTTTGGTGATAAGCAAACATTTTTGTGCAGTCTTACTGGGCACCCCTCGATTTCAAGGCCCTACCAGATGACTGAAAGTTAGAAAATTTAGTTGGCAATATAGCTAATTAACAGCTAGGTTATAATTGTCATGTTGGCTCTTTTGACTTTCTGAGGCTCCAATGATTAATCAACAAAATGTGACAAGTGTATTGCAGCTACTACTTAAGTCAGTGTGTAAGTTGGTCTTGAGAACAGAGCTTGATGTTTTAAAGGCATATTTTGCATCTTTAAAACATACTAATTTATAATAAAATGTCTTGCATTTAACTGCAAATTCTGTAACATGGTGACATGCTTTAATGCATGCATTAATGTGTACATATGTCTGTGTTAATATGTATTATATATAGAAATATATCTATAAGCATAGACATACACACATATACACAAGGAACACCTGAATTTTCATGCCTCTGACAATGTAATGCATAAATTCACAATCCTATTGTATGTAACACATGCCTAACCACTAATACTGCTGCCTCTAGCTATTGCAAGAAAAAACATATTTCTGTCTAGCTGCCAATTCAGATAAGCTCATTAGAATTTTACATAATATCAAAATGATCATATGCCTTTAGATATATCAGATGTCTAATTGTCATCCTTGTTGTGCTTGAGCAGCCTGAGTAGTAGAACAGGCTGAGAAGTAATGACAAAGAACAGCAACGAATAGTACAATGTTATAAGAATTCTAAACATTTCATGCCAGACTGTATAATCTGAAAAGAGCACTGGCACAATTACCTCATCCAAACACTGGTGGCAAATTGTAGTGTTTATACCAGAGTATCTAACATGCATTTAAAATGTACTTAGTCCTACACATGTATACATGGTTCTCCTGTGTACATACAAGCACACATATGCTTTATTACGTGAGCAGGCTTTACAGTCAGTATAGAACAACACAAATCTCAGTTTAACTCTATGCATTTAAATATTTCCCCTTAAAAACAGCAACAATGAAAACAGCTTAATTTACAAAGAAATCTATTAAAATGCAGTGAGATGTGTTCCTTATAACTGTACAGAAACATAAAACATGGTGCATTATGTTTTATTTTGCACCTTGAAAGAATAGCAGCGGCATGAATTTTACGTAATAATTCCTTTAGAAGTGCAGAGCAGTCCATATTGTCTGTGTTGAATTTTTCAATATGCATCTTATACCAACCACAGTATGTATGAGCTGTTGAAGTACATTTATTAATTTCAGCAGTTAACATTGTAGATCTCAGTCCAGAGTTTCACTGTATCACGTGTAGTTGAGAAACCTTTATTGTTTGCACTTTAGGCTTAGAAAATGTATATACAAATTATAATGTAAATAATTTAAAGGATAATGTGGGGGAGGGGTGAATTGAGAGATTTAAATCTTAAAACTGTACATAATGCATTCTAACAGTTTAGAAAGACTTGCCTTCATCAATTTCTTGAGCAATATAAGCATGCATTTCTTCACTCTAAGTACGAGGTTAATAAAAATAAACAATAAATCAGCATTTTTATTAAGGTATTTCACCATTTGCTGCAATGTTCACCTATGTTGCATTCTAACACACCACACCCACACACCCCACCTCACACACACACAGGGAAATGGGGAGCAGGAGAGAGAGAGAATAGATGCTATAGAATACATTGGAGAGAAGCCGGAGCCTGCTGCTAGCAGCATTCCGAATAAACATATAGAGGAAAATGCGTTGCACAGTCGTAAATACCTGCAAATCACTATAGACACAAAACATGACCGAGTTGTGAAGCCATTAAAAACACATCATAGCAGGGCAAATTGTCAATGTAATTACACATCGACTCACTGCATAACACAGATCTGATCCGCAGTCTCAGAAAGCGAAACTCTAAGCTATGGCAAAGTGCCTCACATCTCTGCACAAGCAGAGGCTGCCAAAAGAGAAATGCAGGCAAAGACGTTCCGCAGATCTGAAACGCTTTTATCTATACTTCGAAAGGTAAATCTTCCAGTCTTTGGATATTAGAGCGATCTACGCTAGCAAGAAGGAAGATAAAGGCAGCAGGTGGATTTTCCTGCAGTCGGGAGCGCTAGAGGAGGCAATGTTGGGCTTAATCCCAGGCTGCCGCTGCCGCCGCTGCCGCTAGCAGGGGCAGATCGCTGATCACTCATGCATATCAATAATCATGTGTACTTGAAATTTCTCATGACATCATCATTACCTTGGTCTCCCGCGGTCCAGGACCTCTGACCTTGCCGGGCTGGTCCACATTTTGGCACTGAAAGCACTCCAATGATGCCACTTTTCTCCTTCTTTCAGACCGAGGGCAGCAGCAAGCCAGCAAGACCGCATCTTCTTCCTAGCTCTAGGAGACCTGAGAAAGAGACGATCTTCCCCCCTAAAACATACATACATGCAAGATATTTGCAAACAAGCTGCCACCATTTGGTAAAAAGCTCTATACCATGCAAAATCTCAAAGGATCAGGAGCTGGATCCTCGAATCATCTTACCACTTTCTAATGAAATGGGATTTTTTTTTCCCCTCCTTACACTGCGCTGGAAATTGCCGATGGCTTTACATCTTTATAGAGTCTAAAGAGTCTTCCGTGAGACTGAAGCAATTTACAATGCAAATAGAGGCTTGTGAAGGGATGGATGCTTTTCAGTCTTATCACAGCTTGATGCACCTTAATAACTGGGTTTATTTTCTGATGTTAACAGATGAATTGTTGGCTATTGCTGCCGGAAATTACTGACTGAAAGAAAAAGTTCGGAATAAACTTTGAAGGCAACAGATCTCTTTTGGATATTATTAGGTGCGCGCACACATCATGTCACAATTACATAAAAGGATAACTATTTTAAAGCAGCACTAGTATTCTTGGAGGAAACTACACGTCTATGAGGACAAAAAAATCTGGATTCTAGCAAGGAAAAAAAAACCAGCTTCAAGGGAAGCGAGTTGTTATCTTTGGTTATCTAGCTGTATGAGTGTTTTGGTCTTCATAAAGCTAGATAACCGAAAGTAAAAACTCCTTCAGGATCATCGTACACCATGTGAAAATGAAAGACTACTGCAAGAGACAGTAAAAAAGCCCGAGAAAGGTCAGGAATGCTTATTGAATCTAACATTTTTACAGCTAAAGGTGTGAGTGGAGGGAATTAAATGACATACTTAGTCCAAAATATGAATTTGTAAGATGCTAAATATTGCAATGAGGAAATGGTACTGATGGTAAACAGTGCATGTGCAACTGTTGCTGTTAAATAAATAAAGAGAAACCCAGACCTGTTAATGTTTAACTGGGATGAGATGATTTTTTTTTTTTTTAGAAAGCTATTTGGAAATGCTGTTTCGTTTTTCAAAATGATTCATTGCAATGAAATGGCTTTAAAAATAAATCTGATAGTTGGTTAGGATGAAGATGATGATTGTTGGTGGTGATGATACAGTGTGGACTGAATTGGAAAAAAAAAATCAGTCTGCACTCATCTTAGACAAAGCATATTTCAAATAATATCAAACCAGGCTTTCAAAAAAAAAGTTTACACTGAAGTGTAGGCAAGCTTAACAATTTGTATCTGCTGAGAACTCGGTGGAGCTGCACAAGGATGAAAAGTGATGGCTGATTTTTATTCTTCTATTCAAAATGCAAGCACAGATGCTTCTCTGGAGAAGGTTTCCTTGAGGAGGCTATTGAAGCAGAAAGACATGATGGAGACTAAATCGCCTCCCCCCCTGTCAAAGTGTTAAAAATGTTCTGTGTCTTACTCTGCGCCTAGCATTGGAAATGAAAGTGACATTTACTCCAAAAATCGACGTGTGCGCCTCCTCTCTTTTTATTTAAGGATGATCAGATCTATCCAGGAAACAGCTCTGGCATCCCAAACTGAAATAATTAGGACGTATATAGACCTGACAGAAATGGAAAGGGGGTGGGGTGGGGAAACGACAGTCTGTCTTGCCTAATTGATTCCGTTAAACGGCGTGTAGGAGATGTGAACGGCTGGGCGCTCCCATTCCCACGCTCGGGGCAAGTGGCAATTCCATGCCCCGGCAGCCCGTGACAGACAGCCCTGCTGGGGGTTGGAGGATGAAAAAACCATCAAGTGCGTTATACCATACTCATCTCCATCGCCTCTGTAAGTGGAGGCATTTCTCACCCACAGCCATCTGCAGGCTCTCAAGTGAGACACCAACTGCTCTGTGGCTGCACACTGTCTCTTTCTGTTAATTCTGCAACCTCGGTACAAGCTCCTCGGGAGCAACTTTCACTTTTCTTCCATGGCCCAAATCTCGCAGATGATTTAAGAGAGGCAAGGCAAAGGCAAAGCAAGCCCGGAGGTGCAGCTATGGAGACTGCGCCTCTCTTCCCTGACAGAAAAAATAGCAGACATCGTGTTGACCTTGCAAACATCTTACGGTTTTTAATAAACACTTGTTTGGATGCTATTCATCTTTATAATTATTGCAGTTAAGGCAGCTTTTACAGTGAAACTGAGCAGGATTGATTTTTAAGGGTAAACATTTTCCTTTGGACTTTTCCTAAACATCTTTCCAGAGTCACACTAGTGTATAATACTATCTTAGACATTGAACATCTCTAAGGTAGATTAAAATAAGATCAGAGATAAGAGAACAATTCTCAACCTTCTTCATAAATTAGAGAGCCAACCTTGTACAGGCTGTTTGTGGTTTTGGGTTATGGTTTTGGGTTTGGTTTGTTATTTTGTTTTTGGGTTTGTTTTTCAATTTTTACTTCGGAATATAGTTTTACTTCGGTTTATAATGAAAATATTGATCTTTACGTCACAAACTCTGAGAAGAAGGAAGCAGAGAACCATCAAACAGGTCCTAGAAACACCACATGCATTGCTGATTTAAAATAATTAGCCTCCAAAGTAATTTCATCTTCTTTGTAGTTCCAAGTATATTCTACAGGATTTTCAGCCTGAAGGGCTTAGTCGGTGACTTTTTTACTGAGATTCAGCTAGTACCCCAGCCAAACTGTATTTACATAAATTCCCAGTTTAGCTGCTGTACACGTGCCAAAGTTTTACTACTGTAGTAGTGACTGATGAGAAGCCTCTTGTATATTTACATTTGAAGCACTGTTTGTGCGACTGGTCTTTCATTGTTAAATGCCTGTATGCCTTTCATTTACTGCGTGTCCAGGGGTGCTATTTACCTAGAGCCATTGTCTACTACAATTAACATTTACATTACAAAGTATTTGGTTTTCTTTCTCAAAGAGCTTCAATTAAGGCAATAAGCTGTTTTCTGAGGAAACCTATTATTTGCTTAGGCATTCGATGAGGTCAATTTACTTAAGCTTTTGCTTGCGTTTTAGTATTTTATGTAAATTTGTTAAGAAAAACACCCCGGAAAAAATCAACATTATAATCGTGTTAGTCATTAGGATATTAAATTGATTTGTACCTTATTGATGTTACATGACTATAATAAATTAATGTATATGTATATGTATATGTATATGTATATGTATATGTATATGTATATGTATCTGTATCTGTATCTGTATCTGTATCTGTATCTGTATCTGTATCTATATCTATATCTATATCTATAATAATTCATTGCTTAGAAGCAAAATGCCCCATTTCTTCCCCCTTTTGTCCTGCAAATCTGACTTGGGAAAAGAGAGCATATGAAAATATATTAATATGCCCTTCAACTTTATCCTTTCTCACATAGCAAATAATGTCATATAAAATTATTTATCTGTAAAATGTTGTTTCCTTAAAACTTGTAAAAAATCAAACAATATAAAATTTCAAATAAAAAGAAGTGCAAATATCAGTTGAACAGTCCTTTGAAAGCTAGTTTTAGCACTGGGAAAAAAAACAGATCAAGTTTATTTAGCATAC
>VWYH01002027.1:0-16649 GCA_013399365.1 Pampusana beccarii
TTGTCCCTTAATTTTTACCTGTAGGGATTCAACTCGCTCAGCATCCACCGCTAGGGAGAGTTCAAGACATGCAAGTTGCTCTCTCAAAGTGCAATTCCTTCACCTCGACTTGCTGGCCTGTCTTCCCTGAGAAGTACATAGCTTTCTATGACAAAATTCCAGTCATGTGAGCTGTCCCACCATGCCTCCATAATAGCAACGAGATCATGGTCCTGTGAATGCACATAGATCTCCAATTCTTACTGTTTGTTCCCCATGCTATGCACATTGGTGTATAGACACTTCAGAGAAGTACTCAAGCATGCGGGTTTCTCATGAGAGGTGCAGAAAGATCCACCGCAGCCATGTGTATCCTAGAGGTGGTTGGCACTTTGGTTTTCGTCTTAGGAGGTGGCTAAGGAATTTTTGTCACTGCTCTGATCAGTCTGGCATGTTTCCCAGTTTGATGTGATTGCATCATGTGCACCACATCAGACCCTACCCTCCAAACTCACCAGGTTAGACCCTGCTTCTCCTCGCCCCTTTGTGCTTGTTGTCTCATCCCACGGCATGTCATGAGCTGTTCCCTGTGCATCTCATAATGAGTCCTATGCCCCTTCAGTCTGCAAGGTCTTCCAGGAAAAGACTTCCTTTGGGTAACTGATCCTGGTGGGCTTTACACTAGGGACAATTGTCTGATTGCTTAGTGAGTGATTAGATTATCATCTAAATACATTACTATAAATTACTGATTAAGGAATAGGGTTAATAGAGATCCTCAGTATGTCCTTGTTCATTTGACCTTCTTCAGACCTTTGTGTTAGTCTTTAATCACCTAAGTTCACAGTGATTAGTTCCTTGTTTTGGCCTGGGGATAAGGAAGTGTCAGGGAGCACTTTTCGCTGCAGTCAGCTCCCAGGATGGTGGACATGGAGATGATAGACTTAGACTCTTCTCAGAAGGGCACAGGGACAGCTCAAAGGCAACAGGCACAAGCTGCAGTATGGGACATTGCCAGGAGGTCAGAGGAGACTTTTCTCCTCTGGATGTTTACTTTCCAGGATGGACCCAGGACTTTCACCCTTGGAGATCTTCCCACCTTGGAGGAACCTCTTTTAATTGGCCCTGCTGTGGGCTAGAGTTGTATTGGATGAGCTCCAGAGGTCTCTTCCACCCAATATTTTTCAAGGATTATGTGGATTTATTATGTTTAAAATTGATTCTGACATTTTTTTACTGTCTGTTTCACATGCTTTTTCCTGAAGTCAAAGAGCTTTGTCATTGAGTTCATAAGAAAAATGGAAAAATTTAACCAACAGGAAATCAAACACCTGTATTATTGTTTTTTAAAATAGATAAATATTGCAGCTGAAAACTGTTGTTAATTTTGATTTTATTTTATGTAGCCGTGTATTTATACGTTAGATACAAGTCGTATGTGTCACTAGAAGGAGAGGTTTGATGACATCTGCCCTTAGCCATGCCAGCTTCAGTGCCTCCGTAGCTTGAGGATTCCCAGATTCAGTGACAAAAGGTCCTATTTTGCCACTGCTTCTGTTATGATTCAGGTGATTCCCCCAAACATTCAGCTTGCCTATCAGGCCTGAAGTGAAAGTTGTGTCCTTGCTGTGACCTCTGTGGGCCCACAACAGGTACATTCAGTAAGACACACAGGTGACTTAATTTCTGAAGTTGTTTTTTCTGGCTTCAGGCTGAGAACTAGGCTTTTGAACATTAATGCCTGCATTTGCCTGATGGAGGACATCATAGGTTTGTTCCAAAGGACCTGTTGTCTCCCAACATTTGATGAAAGGCTTGGGTTGCTATAAGGAGTAGCCCTGGTCTTTCAGCAACTGTCTCTCTGATGCAGTGTTGCACCACTGTGCTCCCCGCTGGTGGAGTATAGAGGACACATTTTCATCATGATACTAGCTTAAGGTGTAACTCAAGTTCAATCCATAGCTCAAAGCACACCCGTTTTACATGATGATATTATCATCTTAAGAATGGGGCTGCTAGCCGTTAGAGATGGGCTTCAGCATAACAGTCTCAAGACAGACTATATGGTGAAACTTTGATCACCTATGCCTTTTTTATGCCTCTGATTTTACCACTACAGTGTGTTATATTTGGTGATGTCTACTGCGAAGGCCACTGGTGATGCAGAACATGACACAGGACAGCTGCCACAGCAGATGTGCACCCAGTACTACATGGTTTGTGTATTGTCACCAGCAGGAATAAAAGAGATTCAAAACTCTCAGAAGCTTCTGCAGCTGTTACCGTGAAAGCTGGTTGTATGTGGTGAAATAGGAGGACTTGTGATGAACTTTATCTGACACAAAAAATGAAAGCTGCCCAACAAGCCCTTTGGAAGCTGTAGGACTTCCCAGTGCGTCAAAATAGCCCTACCTGGTCACAAGCTTTCGCCAAAGTGCAAAAGCTGTTTGTATGGGGTAGTGTCCTGAAAAAGCTGAGCCTGCAGTCCCGGAGATAGTGCTGGAGAGCAGCGTAGTGTCTGCAGTTATTTAGGCTTGCTGGTTTGGCACAAGTTTGTCACCATTTGTGTACAGCAGTTGCTGATCGAAGTTAGTCTGCAAATCTTTTGGGTGGCTAGGCACAAGATGAAATTCAAGAAAAGCTGCTGCTGAATCATACCTAGGGCTATGGGAATCAGCATCTTATCCTCTAAAAGTGGGCTTTAAAAGGGGAAGTGACAAACAGATCCACTGGCCCCAGTTCTGCCTCAGTCTGTGAGCATAGTACTTCCTAAAGTCAGCTGTAGACTCCCAGAGGTGTTTGACTGATGGGAAATGCAGGGCATGGAGACAGGAGGGAAGTTTGGGGGCAGCATTTGTATGCGTTGTGAGTAGCTTTTCTTTTTAAGAAATGCTTAAAAAAAGACTAACACAGCTGGTGCAGCTCAGAACAGCAGCTTAGGAGTGGGTGGACAGCCTCCTGCATTTTGGCTGCCCATGGACTCTCCCTGCACATCACTGCTCAGGACTTTCAGCAGTAGTACTGAAAGCCTTGTTCCTCCACAAAAGCCGTGCTGGGGGTGCCTTGTCAATGTCCTTGGTCTTCCCCTTTTGCAACTGGGACACAGGAGACAGCTGCTGAGAAAAGACAGGCCTGTTAGAGAGGACTACCAAAGCTGGAGATGCAGTTATGGCTGGGTATTTGTTGTCTGCGGATATGTCAGTGACATGTTTCTGGAGATGTGAACACATCCTTTCTGCTGTGGGTGTTGACAGAAGGTGTCCAGTGTTTTGTGTTTGATCTTGTTAGGCAGTATGCTGCAGCACAGAAATCCTAGGGTTCCCTCCTGGTTTCCCATAAACTTACAGGGCTAGCCTGTGGACATACGTTGCAGGAGGTCAACATGTGCATACTGCTGAGGAGGCCACAGCACGGTATTTCAGGTAGGCACTTGCACCAAGATGTCTGCATATGATAAATCCTTTGGTGAACAGCAGCATGGGACCTAGCTTTGGTTTACAAAGCACAGCTTGATGTGTGAAGCCTGTTCAAGATTAATATGTGGAAAACCACTCTTCTCTCACTCCTGTGTTTGGCCTCCTAGAAGCAGGCCCCTGTGGGGTGATTAGAAGCTCTACATTCTTCAGATATGGGTGCATGGAGGGGAGTCTGGGGAAGTGCTGTGAGGGCACTGGGGCTTCTCCGCAGGGCTTTCAGCAGAACTGAGGTGATCCCCAGAAGGGATGATGGGATGATCACTTCAGAGAAGGCAGTGGTGTGGTGAGGGAGGTATAGAGGGGCAAAACAAAATAAGAGTTACTGGGTGCAACTGGAAGCTTCCTGTTCTGGGATAGTTTCTGCAGGGTGGGCAGGGTCAGGGGAGAGTGCTGTAAACCCCATACCATTTTAACATATGCAGTATCTCTGAGCGAGCCAAAATTAAGCCATTTTATGAAAACCCCAGGGAAAAACAAATCAAAACAAAACAAACACAAAATCAAGAAAAATCAAGACAGTTGTCTGGCTGTGAGCATTAGTTCACATACACATAAGGTCACAATAGCTGGCTTATAGTATGCTTTCATCTCAGCACCCTGGTCAGAGAAGGAGTTTTAGCAGTAGGGTAGAAATGGGACATAAGGAAACAAAATGTATGTGAGCCTATTCCTACTGCTGACCTGTTTCAACCAAACCTGGAGTAAAGCAGAAGTCTTAGGGTAACTTGATTTTCTGTATCTCTCTGCTAAGCATCAGCAATGTGTCATGGACAAAGATCTCAGGGCAGTCAGGACTTAGCTGGTGTCCAGTCCACATAAAAGCAGCTGTCTGACCAATCCAGGCATGTGTGCTTTGGGCAAAGGATGGACATTGAAATCAGGCTTTGCTAGTTCCCCTGGTCCTGGAACAACTTTCTTTAAATGCATTCCTCCTTGCTCACTCTAGAGAGAGAGTATTAGTTGGAGCCAGCTGGAGAATGTGCCTCAAGGGTAAAATTTTACTGGACTTCTGATGTAGACTTCTTGGATTGGACCATGGTTAACACCTGCAGCTCTGCCTTAGCATCCTTGCAGTGGAGTCTGGACAGCTGTTGCCTGTTTGGGCTTCTCAGTACAAGTGCAGGGTAGAAATGAGACACCCTTTCCATCCTTCTCTGCATTGCTGCATGTCACTGTATGTGACACCTTTTGCACTGGACCCTCACCTCAACAGAAAGGGAGCCATAAATGCCACACACCCTGGTTGGGACTTGGGCTGTGAATTGGGGATGAAAGCCTTTTTCCATTCACAAAGTGTTGTGGGGATGTGCCTGAGGACTGCTACCAGAAGGGACATGCGTTATTCTCCTAGCTTGCAAATCAGCAGAGAGACACAATTAAAGACAGGTCAGTCTTTCCTACTGCATCCCCTGGAAAACTCTTCTGTAGAGCCTGCTCACTTGCCCTAGGGTGAATTTTGCAGAGCCAACATGATGATACTAAAAGTATACCATGTGCTACACCATGGCTAGCAGACATATATAGGACAAAGGAGCTATTTAAAGCCTGAAATTCTGATGACAAAATACTAGATGATTAGCAAAGTAATTTTACTCCATTTGCAACAAATGTGCTCATTTGCATGAAGAGTGCAGTGAACGTAGATTAGCTGAAACAAAAGCACAGAGATTGGGCAGTTTTCTTCTTTGATGCAAAGATTATAATTAGTTTGTATTTTTGTATGAGATAGTTTGAAAATGTCTTAGCAGAATACAGAGCAAGTAGCTTCTTCGGAAGTGTTCCACCTGCTGTTGGATGCCTAACTCAAATTGCTGGATTCTTTTCATGAGATCAGTTAGATTTTCTTACGTTCTTACACATGACATGCCCCCCAAACCCTCTAAATATACTGTTTGTCTGGAATGATGGAATGAGCTTTTTAATGTTATTGTTTAATGGCTTTGCTTCGTTCCCAGTGAAATCAAGGGAGTTTTGCTCATACTGCCAAGAGAGCCCTAACTTACAAATCATTTCCAGTTCCCATCACTGAAATCTTTTGCTTGCCTGATGCTGTATTGTTTAAAATGTCTTAAGTACTCTTAGAAAATAAAGGCTAAATCAGTTTAATTCTGCATTTGAAATGTCAGTGTCATGCTGCTTTTATGTAGGCATATGCATATTGAGTATTATTTTCTGAGTGTAATTGCCTTAAGTGCTGTTGATCATGCAAAGAGAATGATGCATTCTCTGACTCAAGGGTCTGAGAATCAAAGATCCAAATCCTGCAAATGCTTAGGCATGTGGAGAAAGCCCTCTCAAAGGATTACACAGGCATCCAGCTACCCTTGTGTTCAAGGCTGGAGTCTGCATTTAGCAGACTGAAACCAGCAGAGGCACACAGCATCTTATCCCTGAGCATCACTTGTCATTGGAGAGAGAGGCTTGGCAGGGGAGAAGGACTGGTGAGGTTAGGTGCAGGTACCAGAAGAGTAGTGTGGATGGAGTGTTTGGAATCAGATGGAAGTAGCCAGATGGGGCATAGAAAACATCAGGAAGACAAATGCACAGAGGAAAAAGAAAGGAAAACTGAAAAATGTGTGAATCTGGTGTCAGGCAGTGATCCTTCAGCTTACTGATGGTAACATGAAAATTTAGGTTGAAATCTGCTTTCAAGGTGTTTGTAGTGGATTTGTTGTGACTACCTTCATTCCACTCTGTTCCTGAATTGAAATACTGAAAAAATAAAGGGGAATTTGGAAAGACAAGATGGACAGAATGAACAGTGCTGGAAAATGAGACCAGTTTGGAGATCAGTAGCATTTGTAAGAGTTGCCAAATCAAACTGCCTGCTTTTACTGAGCACTGTCCCTCTCCATTTTGAGGAACATCATTCTATGTTGCATGAGAACATGAGCAGCATCCCACATTACAAACTTAGGGTGCTGAGATCTCATAATCCTGAGTGTTTTGTGTTGCCTACTAATCTTTAGCCTCGTGTGCTGACTAGCCAGCACTTCATGAGATCCTGTCCTGGTCACCCTTGGAGCTACAGATGTGTTCATAGCACTGTGTATTTATGTAGTGGAGGTAGTAAAACAGTACAAGACAGACATGGACCTTTTGGAGAGGATCCAGAGGAGAGCCACAAAAATGATCAGAGGGATAGAATGCCTCTGTTGTGAGGAAAGGCTGGGCTGGGGTTGTTCAACCTGGAGAAGAGAAGGCTCCAGGGAGACCTTATTGCGGCTTTTCTGTACTTAAAACAGGCCTATTAGAAAGAAGGAGACAGACTTTTTAGTACAGCCTGCTGTGATAGGACAAGGGGTAATAGTTTTAAGCTAAAAGAGGGGAGATTCAGGCTAGACATAAGGAAGAAATTTTTTACGATGAGGGTGGTGGAAAACTGGAACAAGTTGCCAATAGAGATGGTAGTTGCCCCATCCCTGGAAACATTCAAGGCCAGGCTGAACAGGGCTTTGAGCAACTTTATCTAGTAGAAGATGTCCCTGCTCATTGCAGGGAGGTTGGGCTAGATGACCTTTGAAGGTCCCTTCCAACTCAAAATATTCTATGGTTTCTTGATTCTATGGAAAATCAAGGAAGATTGAGAAAGCTGTAAATGTCATGTACAAATATCCATAGATATTACACCCTGAGCATTGCTAGAATTGATAGTACAGAACAATTTCCTTTTTCATGCCGGAATGTTTTACAAAACATTCATTTGATGGCTCTTACTTCCTGAGTTGCATGCTCTCTGAAGGTAAAATCTCAGGAAAAATTTCTCCCACAGCTTGTGAATGAAGAAGGGAAACTTGTTTGAGAAGGACCAAGTCCCAGGTCTTGAAAGTGGCTGGGAATTTCTTTGCTCTAAAGAGAGAGAGTATTGCTGGTGAAAGAAGAAACACAGCAATCTGTGAAGAGATATTATATCTGGGGAATCCCTTCTTTCTTGGACATGCCCTCTTAGAGGAATATGCAAGATCTCTGCAAGTTGGAGACAGTATGCGTATTCGCTTGTATTGCCTGTTTCTTTAACATCCCTTCTACCTCCCAGGCAACTTCTACTCTCTCTTGCTGTATCTACTGCAGCTGCTGAGTCTCTGCACTACTCAGCTGCACACAAGCCATCTTGTGGTAACACTACTATCGTGTGCTTCTTTAAGTGCACATCTCAGAATTTTGTCCATGCCTTTTTGTGTATGTGTTTGTCCATCTCCTGCCTTTCACGTAGCTATGGTGAAAGAAACCCAGCTAGGTTTAAAGAAAGAGAGAGCTGTTTTAGACAGTAGTCTTTTTCCTCTGCCTCCATGGAGCAGCTGCTTACTGCCTTCTTTGTATGTACACGCATGAGGTGTGGGTGGAGTGTCAGGGATCCTGTGCCATTAAGTAAAGCAACAGAGATCAAATATCCCCTTCTGCACACTTCTTCATAACTGCTGTCTGTTGCGTGAGACAAGACATTGACTGTCTTCCCTTGGTCAACTACGTGGGTAACCTTGTCATAAAAAGAAATTAAGTTGGTCAAGCAGGACTTTCCCCTCATGAACCCATGCTGGCTGGGATCAATGACTGCATTGTCATTCAGATGTTTTTAAATAACTCCCAGAAAAATCTTCTCCATGATTTTGCCAGGCACAGAAGTGAGGTTGACAGGCCCGCAGTTGCCATGGTCATCCCTTCTTGTAGACTGGGACAATATTTGCCAGCTTCCAGTCATACATGACCTCTCCAGATTCCCAGGAGCATTGAAAAAAATCACAGAGAGAGGTCTTGCTACGATGTCAGCCAGCTCTTTAAGCACCCTTGGATGAATCCCATCAGGCCCCATTGACCAGTGGTAAAGGCAGGGGAGGAAGCCAAAAGAAAACATGTGCAACCTTCCAGAAGCGCTGACTAATGGTATTTTCTGATGTGTGGCTTTCTGCGAGGGCTTGTGGTAGAAGTCAGCTTGCTTCACTGCAGATCAGTTGGACAAAGCCCTGGAAATATCTCCTTCCTAGCCAACATGTAGGATGGAATGGCTCTGCAAGCCCTGCAGCTTTGTGGGCAGTTCTTGACTGGTGTCCTTTGAGACTGGCGTCCTTTGAGTTAGGGCCCAGCAGTCCCATCCAGACTTGTGAATGTCCATGTTCATGTAAGTGTCTAGACAGCACTGATTTCTCTGCTGTGTCTCTTTCTCTGGTGAGTGAGAGATGATATTTCAATGATTCCTTCCAACAGCTGAAGACTTTCTTGACCTCAAGACCAAGTGTTTTCATGGCCTCAAACAGAATTTCTGAAGAAAAGGCAAAAACTTCTCTCAACTGTGTAAAGTGACCAGGGTTATGTCTGGTGCAGTGGGAAAGCCTGAAAGAAAATCAATACAGAATTACAATGTGCTTGTGGCCTGTTAGGAACAGAGTTATCTGAAGGTGTGCACAGACCTCCGGTGCCTAATCTAGCGGGGAGGGTGATCCTGGGCATGCTGTTCTCTGGAGTGCAGCCAATGAAAGCAAGAAAGCAGTCAATGAGGTGCTGATAGGTGAACAGGCAGCTCACTGGGCCTCCCAGGGGTGCCAAAGGATGAGACTTGCCAACTGAAATAGCAGATAGAGAGCTCTTAATTTCTCCAGGTGGCTTCTGCTGTACAGAAAGCCACCACTGTTTTCCTGGGTGTGCATCCCATCCCAGCAGGTGGGATGAGGGATGAGTTAACTCTGAACACGACGCGTGCCATGACTCAACAGATGAGACCAGGTCTGAGTTAAATCTGGGTTAATTCTGCATGGTTATGTGAAGTGAATGACAGACAATCACTTCAGGGATCCAATTCAATTATGAGTTTTACTAAAAGTACATGTTGGAATACTAGTTACAGCGAATAGTGGCCTGGCAAAAGTATTTTATGATACCACAGAACTTATCAATACATTAACAGCAAAAGTCATTCTATGAGTGATGTATTGACAACTATTAGTAGCTATAATACAAAATTTAACAAGTACCCAACAGCAGAGCTTAAGATGATGTTACTCTTGTATGTTCATGAAGGAAAAGAGAGAGAGCGGTAGAGAGGGAAGGAAAACCAAGGTATAAGAGATAGAGAAAGATATCACCACTCCACAGGTTATCGATCCAGCGATGTCCAGTGAAGGCAGGGTGGATGCGTTGAAGACTTCGGTTGCGTTGTGCAGCATATACACGCCACACCTGATGCCACGCGGGGGGTCATTTTATAACCCAGTTCATTCATGTGGGCAGTTCATCTCCCTCCGCTCGCTCTTCAAGCTAATTAGGGAGACTCTTCTGGAAATGGATCTGGGGTCTGCAAACTAGGGGAAAGTTCACAGTGCCAACCAGAAGTGAGTTGTCTTGCCAATCAGGGGTTGCTGTTGGTTCATGACTTTAGTCAGGTAGCTGGCTGTCCAACAGATGGGATAATTTCATTCCAACTAGGCCATGAGGCCTTCACAACGATTAACAAGGTGCTTGATGCCGTAACCATCTACCTCTTCTGCTGCCAAACACAATACCTTCGGAAAGATAAGGGAGATGGCTGTCTGCACAACCACCTGCCTTGTCCTTCCAAAGCAACAAAAACCAGTCGTTTAAGGCATAACAAGGTCCTTTGTTCGGCTAATGATGGGGGGGAAGCCCTTCAAGGTTGTCACAGTGTGTAACTGACAGTTTGGGAGATTTTATTTTTCAGAGTGTGAAGTTTTGGCACAGCTGGGTTTTGAGGGAAGACAGAAAAACCCCATAACTATGATGCTGGGCATTAGCACTGTCTGGAGGTCAGTGTTGCTTCTGTCTCACAATGATCTGTCCCAGGTGCCTAACGTAACACTGCACAATTCAGCTTGAATGTGGCAGGCAGGTCATGGAAACTTCTGAGATCCTTGGTGAGAAGGCCAGCCTCTGCAGACAGATGGCTGAGGTTAGGTTTTGGTGCTTATGCAGAAGCAGCCACACTGCAGCTATGTGAGAGTGAGCAGCTGCAGCATCTGCTGGAGTGGGATGTGAAACTCAGCCCTGGGTCAGTAAGGTGTCTCCACAAGCTGATTTCAGTGGGTTTTCACCACGTGCTTGAAAGTAGGTACATGCCTACACACATTGCTGAATTGGTGCCCCAGCCCCTGGCCTCCTGTCTTACAAAGGCTGCTTCAGGGTCTGAGCAGCTGGAGCAACCTGCATGGAGCCTGTGCTGAGAGGTCTTCTGGTGGACCAAACAACAAACCAAAAAACAGTCCTCATGTTTGGTTGTCTGCTATCTGTTGCCATTATTCCACTTCAGATAATTTGGCAACAGCAATCAGAAAGAATTAATTTGGGGTTTGCAGGCTGTTGAATGTTTTTCCTCAGGCAGCTTTCTGTTGAGCTTGTGGACTCTGGGGATTAGCTGCTATTTAAAGCAGCAATATATGTACTTCTGTGATGGCTTGTGTCCAGCTGAGCTGGAGGAAGAAGTGATATGTGTGGGTGCAAGCCTGCAATTCAGTGCTCTGCTGCTCTGCCTTGGCTCTCCCATCCCTAGTGGGATTGATCTTGCTAATTTTCTAGCATCAAGGTGTAGGCCTACTGTGTGCTGGGCTCTGCTCTCTGACAGCTGATGTTGCACTGGAGATCTGTATAGCCTCAACCTCTCCAGGAAGGAACTGTTTGTTTGATAGCCACTTATTTGGGGCTAAAGGAGCTATTATTCCCTGTTTGCTTCTTGACATGGGCAATTCAATCTGCTGCTTACACTTGCAGAATTCATTCTCTGCTCCAGGAGGTCGAATCTTCAGCGCTGGGTGTAAAGCAGATAAATAGAAAGAACAAACTATGAAAAAGGGGCAGAGATGTTTGGGAAGTAGTGCAGGGACATGGTGAGCTGGTATGAGAGGGGAACTGCTCCTCAGGCTGTTCAGAGCAAAAGCATTGCCTGTGGCCAGACACCTGGACATGCTGTGCAGGGGCTGCTGTCTCCCTGGCCCAGCCCAGCAGCAGCATGGGCAGCAGAGCCCACAGTGGCAGCACATCCAAAGAGGATGTGCCACGTTCTCCTGCATGCCTGAGCGTTTGACTACATGATACCTTTCATACCCAGATATCCATAACTTTTTGTAACAGACTCTTTGACTTGGGTGGACAGAGTGAGGGCAACTGGAGTTACAGGAGGCTGTGACAAGAGCTTGGAGTCTGGAAACCACACGCTGAAAGGCAGCTGCTTAAAAACTCATGTAGAGGCTGAGATCTGCAGCTTGACTTTCAGAGAATATGACTTTTCTCAGCGGCTTTAGTGGCAACCGCTTGGAAATGAAACAATAGAACTACCCAACAGATTTGTCATCTATGTGACATCAAGCTTTCATGTTCCATGTTCATGTTTTCCTCCTTTTTTTACTATAAAGAAGCTTTTGCGTGCTTTGCAGTGGGAATTTAAGGGTGGAGTCAGGATGAAAAGAAGGTAGGTGCATTGGGTCTTCTGGTCTTGATTTTGCAAATGCACTTTTCTGGGATGCTGGAACCCAACAGAAGGTCTGTGAGATCCGTGGAGAAGGCTGTGTTCAACCATGATAGGCCAGAAACTGCACTGGCAGCAGCCTGACCAACAATCCTGTGCTCAGAAGCTATAGCTCTGTTTCCCCCAGCAGCTGCTGGAGTAAGCCTTGTAGTAATTCCTGGATATACTAATTCTTTGGCCTTATCTGTAAGGCGTGGTTTAAAGCCACGAATATGGTTTTTTTAATGTTTAGAGAAAAATTAGCACTGAGCCCACACCTTCCTACTTTCAAACTAGGAATTTTTAACTGGACAGAAGTATAGATCCGTGACAAGAAGTGATGGCAGCTAGAGCTCTCTTGGTGACTGATTTTGCATTTACAAGTTACTATAGAAAACTTTTCAATCCAGAAATATTTTAGCTGGCACTTGTTTAAATTGGATCCTCCTAAAATAGCCTAAGTTATTTTAGAAGCTTTTTCTGCCTTGAGCTTCTTAGTACCTATTAGGAAATATTAAGCGTGCTTTCACTATGCTAAAAGAATAATGAAGATCTCAAAGTAATCAGTTCTATGTGGAATGCTTCAAGTGTTAACATATTTTGAAGTGATTATTTCCAAATTAAGATACCAGGAGTTGGAAGTGATCATAATGTGACTTCTGTGGTTGAACGACATAGAGTAGGAAATAAAGAGAGTTGGCAGTGTCTATGCATTCTGAATTAGGATTAACTTTATGTGTGCACTCTCTCAGCCTATTACTGTAGCATTATTAATATCCATCCATACAGAATTGATTTAAAAGCTGTTTATGCTAAGAGTCATTTTTTGTAGGAATTTTGCCCACATTGTCATTTTGGATGGAGAGACTTGTGCCAGAGAAAGCCACGTGACCAGCATGTGCAGAGGTGAGTTTCTGTCAGGCATGGCTTTGGCCATCCTGCTGCTCCTTGTGAGTCTCATGGCTTTGGGAGGATTAATATTTGCTTCCCTCTGAAAACCCAGGGAGCTTGGGGATCCCCAGCTGATCTGGGGCAGGAGCTCCAGGTAGTGACTGCAGTAACACCTCCATGCTTTGAGATGTTTTTTGAGCCTACAGTCATGAGGAGGTGGCAATTGCATGACCCTGTGGAAAGCAGAACAGTGATACCGTGGGGGAACGGGCAGCTGAAGCAGCTGGTAACTGATTTTCTGCCTCCGCCTGTGGTGAGGCCATGGTGCAGAGACAATGGTGGCAGGAGGACGGACCTGTAAGTCAGACCAGCATGGTAAAATGGGGTGGTGTTGGGAGGTGGGCAGAGGATAGTTGTGTTACAGGCTGGAGCAGCAGCAGTTTGTGCAAGTATTTTTGCCAGTTTGGGGGGAGCTATTCTGAAAAGAAAGAAGTACCACAGGGCAGGGACAACCTGTAGGAATGATAAAACTAGTACCCATTTTCCCTGCTAAGTCCCAGGACCATGCCTGCAGCACTGCTTGCAGCATCCAGGGTGGACCTTCTTCTGTTCATGTGTGCACATCCCTGTTCCTGGCACTTTTTCTGTAACGTCTGTTCATAAAGAAGCTAATTCCCCTCCCCCAAAAAAAACAAAAAACAAAAAAAAGTTTGGCTTAAGCCACAGCATGGTAAAGATTTCATGCACTTTCTTTTTGCTTGTCCTGCTGCTTGAAGCCAATGGTTTAGGCATATCTCTCTCTAACTGCACAATCCTGAAGGACAGAAGTTTTTGGCCAATACTTGGGCTGCTGCAGCTCTTTCTAAGTCCACCTGATTACCAAAGTTGTTGTACTTAGACAAGGAATTCAATGCAAACACACATCACACCTGCATGCACACATAGACACACAGACAATTTGATAGTTCTACATGGCTCTTCATCCGAAAACCAAAACAAAATATGTCTGCTCTGCATTTATTCTAAAAACCGAGCCCTGGTCTACTGAATTAATGGTTTCTCTTCACAATGCAATGTGATAACAGATATGCTGTTATAAACGAAGTGTAATGTCTGCGCTTGGGGTTTTCTCCATACACAAAATTGCCTCAGACTTCAACCTCTTTTGTGTTGTTGTCAAGGTTTAAAGTAGGGCGGCAGTAAACAGTGGCAGATGCTCCCTGTTACCCTCTTACCTCCCGCCACCCCTTTTGTTTAGATTGGAAAGATGATAGGAAGATAATAAGGAAGGAAGAGAGACTTAGACTTCAAGTTGGAAGGTTTAAAGAGTTTACTGATGCTACTAATAAATGGGGAATATATACAAAATATACAAAACCAATCTCGAGTGCTCGATGTGGAGTTGGCGTCACTCCAGCAGCGGTGGAGCTGGGTGGTTGGGGCTGGCGTGGTTCTGGCAGGTGCAGGTCAGGGCCCCGGAAGTCATGGGTGGGACTTCACAGCAAACCAGAAACTGGATGCAGGGATCGCAGGGCCTGAGGCCTGTAGATCTCAGGCAGGCAGGCAGGGTCCTCTCTAGATGCCGGCCATGGTCGAAGAGAGCTTGACTTTTGTGATCACCCTCTTATATAGGGGGTATGATGATTATGAGATGGAATACTCAGATTCGTCAGTTCTAGTCACCTGTTCCATCCGCCCCTCCTCAAACACACCCCTCTGACAATGGAACGTGGGAAAACTTATCAGTCTTTCTTGGCTACCATAGTAATAAATCTAAACATGAGCTTCTTCAGCATTCTGTTGGTCTTCTTATCAGCACCGAGTACAGCATCCGAGGAAAAATATGCAGGCTAAAACTCAGAAAAGTACAGACACCTAGAAGAACTTAGCTGAAAGGAAAAAATCACTAAAAAAGAACTGGTCCTGTTTTTAACAAAACCAGGACAGTTGTGTTCAGTGGCCTGCAAGAGTGCCTCCGTGTTTATTAAAGGAAATACTAGATTTTTCAGAGCGTCTTGAGTAACAGCGAAGCCTAACAGTTTCTGGTGTGCCTTAAAATACTTTTCTAGTTTGAGAGGGTCATACAGCAGACATTTGTTAATAAACAAAAGCAGTGCTTACTGTCAAATTGAAACCCATTGTGTTCATGCCTTACCTGGCCCACGTTAAACGGACCTTGAGAGGGTGCTTAAATACACTCCTGTGGAACTTTTCATCAAAATGTCTTCTAACTAAAAAGACACTAAAGAAGTGTCTAAAAAGTGTTTTCCAGTGCCATTCTTGCCCCAATGCCTCCAAGCATTTTGGGCTCACGCTTGTGCTAAGCACAATTTCTAGATCTGTAGTAACTGATGAAATGGGTACCCTGAGAAAACACATAATAAGGAAGAAAAGTGAGACAGTAACTCGATTCAAGGCCTTCAGGGAAAGTTGTCTGGGATCTGCATAGTGGGAGCTTTAGCCCTGCTTGTGATCATTAAGTGGTCCTTTTTTCAACATCCCTTTATGAGCCAGGTGGCTTGGGCCAGCTGTATAAGCACAGCTTCACTGACATGGAAGCCCCCTCCTGTTCCTCTTGGCAGGATGTGAGTATGGGCAAAATCCTCAGTATGGGGCAGACCCTTTTTTACCCATTAAACTCACAAACAGTTGGAAATGCCTTGAAGGTTTGTTCCAGCATTTGGGCGCAGAGAGGGAATCCACCTTGTCCTCCTCACAGTCTTCAAGGGGCCACCCTGAACTTTGCAACACTGATTGTGGTATTGCTGCAGATAGATGCTGGGTGAAGAAATGGCACAGGTTTAGAGACCAGCAGCCTGCCACCCTGGTCAGATCCTGGTTTCCCCAGATACTCAAGTAACTGACAGCAGGGATGTATGCTGTCCATGATGCAGTAAGACAAAATAAGACAGGATCTGGGGAACAGTGTGTCCTTATGTGGGTGTCACCACTGACACAATTATTTCAAATTGCTGGCCTGTGTCACTGCTCAGTGAATGGCACAACAGACATGGCAAGGGGACAAAGCATAGATCCTACCTGCAGTGCTGCTCCTCTGTGGTGACGAGGCCAACAGCCACAGCACACTGCTCACCTTTCTCACTTTTGGTTTTCACTAAAGAGGGTGCAGTGCTGGGGGCTGAAGTCCTGCTCTGCCCTGGAGAGACTGTCTCCTCCAGGAGGTTCCTCTGGCCAGTTCAGCATATTTCAGCCTACCACAACATGGGTTTGCGGGCCACATCCCCCTGGGAACACCCCTCAGACTGACAGCTAATGGGGCAAATCTTGCTGACATGGGCTGGGATGGTTGCCAGCTCGTCACCCATTGCTGGATAAATTTGCTCTTGTTGTTAGGAAGAGAGGGAATCCTGCTGCCCACTGTAATAAGTCAGATAACTGAAGGTCACACTGCTGGATCAGACAGAGGTATTAGGAGGGCATAAAAGAAGTTACAATATGAAGGTTGTGGTAAACACAGATGAGAAAATGGAATAATGACTGTGATAGGTCACTTCTCTATGAAATAACATGGAAAACATTTGAACTGGGTGCAGATAAATCATTTGGACAAACAAAGGTATCACAGTATCACAGTATGCTAGGGATTGGAAGGGACCTCAAAAGATCATCTACTTCAATCCCCCTGCCGGAGCAGGAACACCTAGATGAGGTTACACAGGAAGGCATCCAGGCGAGTTTTGAATGTCTCCAGTGAAGGAGACTCCACAACCTCCTTGGGCAAGCCTGTTCCAGTGTTCTGTCACCCTCGTTGAGAAGAAGTTTCTTCTCAAATTTAAGTGGAACCTCTTGTGTTCCAGTTTGATTCCATTACCCCTTGTCCTATCATTGGTTGCCAC
>VWYH01002027.1:24073-41994 GCA_013399365.1 Pampusana beccarii
TGGAGCCAGGCTCTTCTCGGTGGCAACCAATGGTAGGACAAGGGGTAATGGAATCAAATTGGAACACAAGAGGTTCCATTTAAATTTGAGAAGAAACTTCTTCTCAATGAGGGTGACAGAACACTGGAACAGGCTGCCCAGGGAGGTTGTGGAGTCTCCTTCACTGGAGACATTCAAAACTCGCCTGGATGCCTTCCTGTGTAACCTCATCTAGGTGTTCCTGCTCCGGCAGGGGGATTGAAGTAGATGATCTTTTGAGGTCCCTTCTAATCCCTAGCATACCGTGATACTGTGATTCAGCACTGTATATGTACTTTCAGGCATAAATCAACCTTCAGCCTCAATGGAGGCTGGGAAGAAGTGACCTACAAGTGGGTTACTTGGTAATAACCCAATGCCCAAGACTTTCGTGTCTTGCCCTGGAACAGCCAATTCTGGCCAAAAGATTTTATTTAGCTGGATACATCACTGGAGTTTTCTAGTATCACAGACTCTGTGTTTACAAGTGCAGTTTTTAACTTTTGGAAGGAATGATGTAATAGCACATGGGACAAAGACTGAAAATAAGGCAGATTCTGATCTCATTTAGGTTAATGTTAGTGTGGAGCAAATCCAAGAATTTAAGCAAAATTAGTTCACATGCAGCTACTGTAAACTGCGCCTGAGTTTGCTCCAAGCTGCCACATGCCTCAGTCCCTTCCTCTCAGCCTTTCTCCCCAGTGCTCAAGCAGCACGCTAGCCCAATATTGTGCTGGCCACAGGGAAATGGTTGCTGCATGCAGGCTCGTGCTTCTTGGTGCCTTGTTTGCTCTGTGGCTTTGCAGAGGTTTCGAAGCACTGACCCAGATGCTTACACCAGACCTAGGTTCCTGCCAGCTGTCACCATCAAAAGTCATGGTAGCTAGCAATGAGGCTGTACTCAAAATGACAGTTCATATACCCTCTACCTGCATCTGTGATGCCCTAAATATGCCAGTAGGAATCCCAATGGGGAAAGGGAACTTGCAGGGGTAGGACACAGCTATAGAAGCAGGGAAGACAACAAAGGTTGAAGTGTCAGGGCAGAGAAGGAGCGGGGAGGCTGGGTATGAAACGTAGTGGCACAGAATGGCGGGTCAGAGCTGGGAAAGGCTAGGGAAAGAAAGAGGCAGACAGCTGTTAAAAGTGGCTTGGATTAGTGTGGAGAGCTTTTATTGAACAGGCGAAAGAGAGAAAGGGAAGTTTCTCCTATTTTTAGCCAATCATTTGAATTGCTCCACTTCCCTGGACTGGGTTTGGGCAGTAATGGAAGCCACCCTCTGAGCAGCTTCTGAGCAGGAGCAGGGCTGTGCTTTGCCTGCAGGTATGCTGATTCCCAAGTGCTGCGTGACGGTACAGCACAGACCTCCCCTGAGCTGAAGTTCAGGAAAATTAAAATACTAAGGGACCTGACCGTGGATGGGCATGTATGTGCTGCTGGCCATCCCAGGAGACCCATGGGCATTGAAGGCTGTGAATGGCCATTCCCTCTCTACTGCTGGGAGAACAGGACCATGCCTGGGCAGAGTTGAGTCCCACCCTGCAAGCGAGCTCCCTTGTGAGCAGCCAATCTCCATTTCAGCCCTTGGTGAGTTCCTTGTGCCTGTGAGCTTGCATGCCACATCATTTTGTATATCTTCGGTAAATGCTCAGCTATCTAGGGAGATTATCTTCGTAATTTATCAGCAACCAGCTTATACTTTTCCAGGGGGCAATTCAGCGCACCTAAATTATGTTCCTGCCTGCTTTGTGCTTTGAAAGAGCCCTTATCTCTGCCTAATGACTGCGGAGTACATGCTTCCAGATCATATGCTTAAGTTGGGTGGTATTGTTTGTATACTACTAATTTCCCCTGCTCCCTGTCCAGCAGTCAACACCACATATTCCTGGCCTTGTGGGAGAGCATAATCTCAGAAATACAGATCAAGGGTGTGCCTAGCTGAGCAAACAGGACAGGAGATGCTGTGCATGTCCAAGGGTTATAAAAGGAAGTGAGAGGATCAGGGCCATGTTGACACGAGTATTAGGCACACTTACAAAGACCTGCCTGGGTTTCCTTCTCCTCAGGGAATTCTCGGTGATGTGTCCTTAGGGACCATTTTCGTCAGTGGTGGTCTGTGTGGAAGTACAAAAAAAAATCAGTTCACTGTGCAGATTTTTTTTAATTGACATTTTTATTTTTACTGTGAACTTTTTTTCTGCCATCAAAACCCTGAAGAAGGTGGGAGCACTCAATGCTAGTTTCTCTCTGACATGTAGAAGGCAGCAATTTGTGTGACGTCTCTGGCTAACTGTGGCACAGTTCTGGTGAAACCTTTCCTGTCCCAGGTGCCTTGCAGAAGCAAGGTATTTGTTGCACAGTGATTTTCCACCTTAAATCTTGGCTGGGTGTGGCTGATGAATGTTGTCACCAGCATGTATTAAGCTCCATGTGTGGTCTCATCCTTTGGTCTCCCTCAGCTCCTCATGTACCAGGACAGAACATGTGTGAGCACCACATTCTTGCTCCCAGCTCCTGCAGCAGATACCAGCAACATAGGATGCTGCTTGTAGTACTTTCTCTGCCCACACAAAATGGCTGCACAGCTCTCTCAGGTTGCTCAGGGCAGGGCCATGGGTTGTTTGAGCAGACAGGAAGGTCAGAAGTCAGGCAGGCAAGGTGCAATGACTAGAGTCACACCTGGACAATTTCTCAGATGCTTTCTGGGCATTTCTTGGTATCTTTCTCCTAACTCATATGCACATGGGCCTGGGACCCATAACCCCCTTCACGCCACTGTTATTTCTCTGGCTGCTGATCAAGATTAAAAGGTTGTCAGGAAAGGAGGAAAGCTTGAAAGCAAAGAAACTGCTTTTCTGTGCCTATGCCCAGTCTTTATAGGGGCTGCAGGAAAAGCCAGCTCAGGCAGGCTTGGGTTTCGAATAACTTTATTAACTTGGATTTGGGCAACTCAGCCCAGTTGCTTCTCTTGGTTTTTCAGCTGGTGAATGCACTGTCAGAGCCTTAAAGCAGACCTGAATGCAGTGAACAGATGGCTCCTGCTGAGCTCAGAGCTGCTGACTGCCTGCTGGTCCCAGGGGAGGAAGGATAGCACCCACCCCATGCTCCCTGCTTAGCTTGACTGAAACATTACCTTGCTGTAGCAGCTGAGAGACAACACCAGGCTTCAGGTGGTATCTTACAGTTCAGGACCTGCTGGAAGCTGTGGAGCGGTACTCACTTCTTTCCCTCTGGCACAGAGGCAAACCAGTCTGCTCTATCCAGAGTGCTGTTGAGAGCTCAGGGAGTGTTACGGTCAACAGTTAATAAATAGGCACAAGCTGGGTGCACAGCATACTGCTGCATATCACCTCCGCTCTAAGGGCTAGGCTCTGCACTCCAGTGCAGACCCAAGGTGGAGGCTGGTGTCATTCTTCTGCAAGGTAAGTTGCTTCAAAAGTAGAACCACAGGCACCTCCCATCACAGGTTTTCACCAAAGGAAAACATATGTCCAAGTATCAGTCACTCAGTGTGTCTGTCCTGGCTTAGAAAAACCCATTGAGTGAGGGATCACACTGCTTGTACTCCATCCACTCTCAGGCTAGTCTTGGGGATTCCAAGAAAGTTCAGTTCTCCTGGAAGAGAGCCAGGAAGTAAATTTTCACTGGGAATGCTGGGCTTTGAGGGTAAGCAGTATGCCTCCCATTGAAGGCTGGAAATGCGCTTATCTGCCTTCAAAAAAGGGCTATGGGTGGCTCCAGGAGCAATGGAAGATTATCATGGAGTTTTTGGGTCTGTCTGGTATATTTATTTTCAAATTGCTGAGATTTTAGTGTACTTGTGATATGTTAGGGCACTAAGAGCCTTCAGCACACATATTTTTATTATTGTTTAAGTTGACATGATGAATTGCTGTTGGTACCTGGTCTCATACAGTGGCTGTCTGTACTTGCTGTTCTGTTCTTGCAGCTCTTTCCACTGTGCAATTTCTGCAGATAAGGTCTGTGATGTCATTTGAACATGAGGTATTGGGGGTATAGTGAAACACTGAGATACCCAAGAAGATGAAAGTTACTCGAACAAGACTTCAGGGATGCTGTGTGTTTGAGTTATGGCTCATTTGGAAATCCAAGAGATGAAACCATCTTCTTCACGTTTTGCTGGCAGAGGAATCATAGATGTATCTGGAGCATTTTCCTTTCTAGCATTATTTCATAATTTCAGCCAATTTGGCCTTTTTTCTTCTGCTTCAGGCATGCTGCTTCCCAAATCCTATTTCAGCCAGGCTGCCTGAGCCCTCATAGGCAGGACATGGGTGATAGTGGTTCACAAAAAGACATTTAGCTCTTTGGCTTCATCTCAAACACCAATTCACTATGCATACTGTGAGGTGCAAGACAGTGGATAGTTCAGGCAAGCAAGGAGGGTTGACTAAGAGGCAAGGATGTGATGCAGATGCATGCTGGAAACATTGCTGTGTTATGTAAGCATGGAGGACCTGGGCTTGATGTAGGTATTTGATCACAGCCTTGAACACATCCCAGCCTCTCCCAGCAGGCTCAGTCTAAGCTGCTGGCATACACAACAGCTGCAGTACAAGGCATGGATTGAATGCTCTCTTGCCTATGCCAACCCTAGGCAATACCCTTGTTTTTGGAACAAATACGGGGTAAAGCAAACAAAGTCAAAAGGAGAAGAAGCAAGCCGAACTGCTGACAGCAGTTACTGTTCAGGTCAGGCAGATTACAGTGTTTTAACAGCCCTTGCACAGTATCCAGGGGAACCTCAGGAGCTCCCTAGCAACAATGCAGCAGGAAAGGGAAATGTCTTAATCCCTGGAGCATGTGCATTTGTGCAGGGCTGTTGTCCCATGGGTGCTACCTGTCCTGGTTGTAATGGAATAGAGAGAAGCTACTTCCTTCAACAGTAGAGCCAGGGAGCAAAAATAGCAAAGGCTGCAAAAAGAGGAATCATAGTCTAAGGAACCATGTGGTTGCTCCATGAGGAAATTCTTCTCCAGCCATTAGCTGAGAGCACAGCCACTCTTTATATCTTACAGATTAAAGCTGTTGTGACCCCCGATACCCCATGGTCTCATAAAAATCCATCTTTTCAAGTTCATTCTTCCCTTTTTTATCTCCATTTAATCATCCCTTCATCCAAATCTAATGTCTACTTGTTTCTGAAGACGGCATGCCTGATCTTGCCATTGTTTCTCTTACTGTTGTGCTATAGGTGGGTCATTATGAGAAAACAGGAAACTGTAGCCTCTCTCTTCCCTCAGGACTGGCTTTATTAAGGATCCCAAATTTCCTTGATGGCAAAGCTTTCAAAGACATAATACAGCCCTCTGCAACAAGCAGGTACTGAAGTCCTTTAGGAACTCAAAGACTGCTGACACTGGACACAAATGGCTCCATGTATAAATGTCACTTTACAAGTTTTGTTTTACATTTTTAATTTTGAAATTGTGCTTAGGTACAGTGCTTTCCCCGCCCCCACCTGCTTCATTATATAAGCCATCAGTTCATCTTTAATCTCCTCTGCATCTTGAATTTGTTCACCTGATGCAGTTCCCCTGAAAGGCACCATGACAATGTGCACTTTACACATGTTCAACTTCAGATGAAGTCAGTATGTGAGAGTTGGTTGTGTCCCTCCAGTTCTTCCAGCACTGTGCTTTGTTTCACTTGGCTGGATTGGCACATAAACATCTATAACCAAAGCTGAGCAGTTGACAAAAAACCAAGCAACACCCCCCCCCCACCCCCCACCCCCCATTTAGTCTTTCTTCATTAAGTTTTGAAAAAATACAATGTTGTACTGTCATCTCCACATGTAAGCTGTGTTCTTGGCAGGCACAGGTGTGTGCTCTTTCAGAGACTGGACTGCTGGGAAAGAGTTCATAGCTGGTCCCAGTTGTCCATGAGATGGGTAGCTTCTTTCTGTTGCTCACCAGAGTGTAACTTTCAGGCATCTTGCTCAAATAAGAGTTGCAGACACTTGGAACTGAGTTTGCCTTTCTGCTTTGAGAATGTACTAGCTGTTTGGTCTAAAACATGGTGTTTTTCCCTAGATTTTTCTGACAACTGGAAAGGGATGGAGCATTCCACTCTCCCATTGGATGCATTGTCTTCCCCTGTCTTGACATGAAGCGTTTTCCTGACTAAAGGAGACATGACCACAGCTGGGTGATTTTGCTCTTCTCTAGAGCACTCTGACTAAAGAGAAATACAATTTGCTTTACACATTGCACATTGCACTGCAGGCACCTTGGCACATCTCTCCTTTATTTAACTCTGCTATGGATATCTGTGTACTATGCCACTTTCCACATCAGCAGGGTAAAATTTTGGCAGCTTCATGGGCATCCAGCATCCCTC
Organism: Pampusana beccarii; assembly: GCA_013399365.1. Taxonomy (NCBI): domain Eukaryota; kingdom Metazoa; phylum Chordata; class Aves; order Columbiformes; family Columbidae; genus Pampusana; species Pampusana beccarii. Next base: position 30,456 of record VWYH01002027.1, read on the forward strand.
GTGCTCAGTCATTTGGAGATGAATCCATGTGCCACTCAGTTTAGTCGTATTGCAGCGTTTGCAGCCATGATTAGCTGAGCAGAACTTAGGCTGATGATTCATTAGTGGAAGAGTGTTGAGCATACAAATGAGAGGGTATAATCAGCAGTGGAGCCTGTTTTGCCTGTTTCTGCTCTACTTTGCTTCACCAGCAGGAACATTTCTAAGACCAGCCTGCAATTCTCTGCAGCCCTAATGGCCTGCTCTCTCGTGATGTAGTGTTGAAGAAATGCCTCTGACATGCACAGGCAGTTAAAGGAGTCTTGTAGTTACTGAATGTGAAGCGCTGCTCGCATGCACCCATACTAAGCACCTCCTTTCCTGGTGACCTCTGTTTGTGCTTTTTATTACTGTGTGGGAATTGCAGAAGATTGGGCGAGGAGGAGAAAGGTAAACATGCTCAAGTGACCCGCAGCTGGGGCACAGAGAAAGCACATACATCACACTAATTGTTTTACTGACCTTGTGTACTTGACAAGTAAAACCTCTGTGTTAGACAACATAAGCCTGAGAGAAACCCTATGGTACCTTACCATGCCTGCTTTGTTTTGAAAAAGAGCAGAGCACAGCAAGAGGTTGCGTCTTCTCTAAGCCTTGAAATGTAGGCGAGCGCAGCCGGCCTAGCGATCTTCCAGCAGGGCTGAACTGCTGCAGTGCCTGCGTCCCCGCTGTGTTGCCTCTGCATGGGAGCTTACGTGCTACTTCGGAGATCCCCCAGTAGAGAGGTAGCCAAAATAAAATTTGCTCTTTGCAATTGTAGTCGTGGCCTCTGGCTCTTCTTGTGACATGCCTGTGCTTGTGCACACAATTAGTCAGGCAAGTGAGCAGTTCAAACAAACACCAAAAGAAAGATAAGGGACATATGCACCTCACTGCCCTCCTCTTTTCAATCAGTGTGCAATGATGAACACTTATTATTTGTGTGCTTCTAGCTACTTGTAGATGGCCATAATCCAGATTTAGATGCTCTATGCCAGTATATCAGGTTGTCAGTAAAAGGCAGCTTGACTCAGCTGAAGCAAAAGGTTTTTATGCATATGACAGAAGAGTGTTGCTAAAGCTGGCTGACTCCCAGACTCTGTAGGATATATTACAACTTTTTTTTTTCCTTGCTAAACATCTTCCAGTTCTCTTTCTGAAGAAATTCATTCAGAATTTCCCATAAGGCATTTGGCAAAGCTGACAGTCAGCACTTTCATGTTTTGCTCTCCTTTTGGTGAAAAGAGGCAGTTTTTTGGTGTAATTCTATTTACAGCAGTGTTTTTTTTTCCATTTGCCCTCATCAGAGAGGTCAGGATCGGGACCTGACATTTATCCATTGGTGGCACAAAGGTCAGTGCTAGCTGAAAGGCAGTTGGAGGCAGAAGGGAACAAGCCTCAGAATTAAAAGGATGAAGGTACCAGCCCTGTTGCTGAGAAGTCTCCTGTTAGTGGTGGTATCGTAGACCAGCAACACACACACTTTCAGTGTAGTTGCTCATGCAAGCACTTTTGGCCCTTAGGGAAATACTTGAACTGGACTGTTATGCTGCCTCCCAGGTGCTGAAATAGCCTGTTGTCTCTTTGCATTAGTTGTTTGTATGGAGGTTCTAGTAGTATTTCTAAGTTGAAATGGCTACATGTTTGTTCTGGAGATGCACTTTGATGCCTGTCTCCTCTGAGCAATACAGTTATTCATAGAAGTGAGGAAATTTAGTATGCAACAGCTCAGGAAACTTGCTCTTTCCTATTTGGAGCCCTAATTAGAGCAATTAATCACTTCTGCTTCTGCCATCTAAGCTTCCAGGCTAGAATATGTTGTCCTCTCTTGTCAGAGCAGAAAAGTAAAAATGGTTTCCTTTTACCTGACACTTTGCCAGTAGAACCTTTATCAGTGTCTGCCTCCTACCAGCTTCTATCTTGCCTGGGAGCTGGAGTTGAAAATGTAAAGAACAAATTGATGTGATTGTTCCAAAAGAAAGAAAATATGTGAAATTATTAGAGATTGACTTGTGCTCTGTGTGGGGTTTAGTTGGATTTCTCCACTTGAACCAACTTCTTGGGAATTTCTTGTGAGTTTCCATTTTGCTATAACAAGATGACATTTTTTTTTCTCAGAATATCTGGACATTTCTACTGTAGAAAGAGTGTTTCTTTCCACTTGATGCAACTAAAACTTCTCCCCACAAACTCCCTACCTATTGAAGTTCTCCAGGTATGTGCCCAGGGCAAGGTTAGGACGAGGTTGCCCCTGTGTGCTTTAACTCCATCTCTGCCCCTTTTCCAGTCCATCAGTGGTTTATTTAACTGGTTAAATGCAAAACGGTCACTCCACTGCCCCTGCATTCCCATGTATGAGCATGCATCAGCTGATGAGCTGTAGGGGCTGGGGATCATAGCACAGTGCCACGGCCCTTTCTGTCTCAAACTACACAGCTCTGTAAGTTACAGACATCAGTGCTTTAATTTCTCTTCTGTGTGGTCTTGCAACACTGATAAGTCCTTCAGGGAAGAAAGGCATTTCTTGTGGCACCTGACCTCCTGGTGTGCTGTGCCCCATGGTGCATTGAGGTCTTGTGCTACTGAATATGTCACTGGCCTTGAGGGTAAGGCAATCAGCTGGAGTGCTCAACTGCACCCCCTCTTGCCTCTTTTCCTTGTGAGACCTGTGCAAAAGTGTGGTGTTAGCTTCCTATCTGCAGACCTGCATGTTTCACTGGGGCCCCTGTGGAGCATGACTGGGGAAGAGTCAACCTCATTAATGTTTATAAATATGTAAAGGGTGAGTGTAACAAGGATGGAGCCACGCTCTTCTCAGTGACAACCAACAGTAAGACAAGGGGTAATGGGTTCAAGCTGGAACACAAGAGGTTCCACTTAAATTTGAGAAGAAACTTCTTCTCAGTGAGGGTAACAGAACACTGGAACAGGCTGCCCAGGGAGGTTGTGGAGTCTCCTTCTCTGGAGACATTCAAAACCTGCCTGGATTCCTTCCTGTGTAGCCTCATCTAGGTGTTCCTGCTCCAGCAGGGGGATTGGACTAAATGATCTTTTGAGGTCCCTTCCAATCCCTAACATTCTGTGATTCTGTGAAGAGTCAGGTGTTGATCCATGATACTGGAAGTGCTTGCACTTCCGAGATTTAGTGGCTGAATGGCGGTGCTGTCCTGCTCCCTGCAGTGCCAAACAGAACAGGCAGTGTTCAGTGGCAGTGATCTAGCTGATGAAGACAGTCATTATCCACAGCCAGCATACACATTTTAGCTGTGCACACACAAGACTAAAAACTCCCAATAAGTAGCTATGAACACAGTAGGTACCAGACTGCAGGTCTAGTCCACTAATGTATGAAATAGTTTTTGAGTAGTCATCTGAAGATTTTAAGCATTTCCAAATGAATGTGTAAGGCAAGTTGAAACTCCTGTTTTTATTAGCCTTTGCTGCATACTGTGAACAGGGTGACAGCAGAATTGTGAAATATCCATTTTCTGTTGGTGTAAATACCTTCTGCTGCTTCCTTATCAGTCAGCTTCAAAACCTCTTACAATAAAGCAATTCTCCACATCTGAGATGTTAACACTAATATTTGTCTTTTTGCTACCCTTGATGAAAAATTAATGAGCTATAAATGAATGAACAGTTCTGCCCTGTTTATGCTTTTTATTTTCATGCTTGGATGCTGGGATGCATTTATTGAAATGGGGTCAGTGTTGCTTCTTCACTTTTGAGATAAATTGGTCTAAGAAAACTTCCAACCTGAATCCTCATTCTTAGAACTCTGGACCTTGCAGACATTAAGCAGGTCTTTTTGCTCATCCTCACCAGTTGATTGCACGATTCAGTACACCATTGGAATACTCTCCCCCTAAGCACAGAGGCAGTTGAGAATGTGCATTTTGCCATCCTGAACCTGTGTGCATGCTGTTCCTTTGGAGAAGTTGCTAGGGGTAGCAGAGGATGAAAACTGAACACAAGACAGAACTTAACACCTCTGTTGCGAAGGTCTGCAATTTGATCACTTTCGTTTTGTTCATGGGGGATAGAGACAGTTCTCCTCTCCCCATTCCACCTGACTTGAGCATTTTGCTTTTTTGAAAGTGACTCAGGAGCAGTTCCCTATATGCAGCTTAGGCCATTCTGCAGCTAAGAGAACTGTGTAACAAGTCTGGAGCCTTGGCATCACGAAAACAACCTGGACACAGGACAGCATTTCACCTGTGCAACAGCATATTCCTGCCTTACCTCCACTCAAGATACACACAAAACAGTGTCATAGCACACCCATTTTTGGGAGTTCAGAACATCCCTGCATGTATCCAGCAAGTGCTGGCTTAGTGTTGTCACAGGATGTAGCTGCTTGTTCCCAGTGAAGAGACAAGACAGTGTGTGGTCCACTGCATATAGGAACATGAAGTTCAACACACTAAACAATTGTCCAGATAAACCTGGATGACGATGGTGACCTTCAATGTTTTCTGGTAGCTCTCCAAGAACTCTACTGAAGAGGAAGTCTCTCTGCCAGCCAAGTGCATTTCTGTGCAGCTATCTGCTCCCAGTTTGTGGAGAGAAGCACCCTTCTGTTCCATTCAGCAAAACAAATCGTATTTCTTAGCAACAGTTTCACAAAAAGCTGTATCTGAATTTATTTCTTTTTGATTTAGAGCAAGAGACCAGTCAATCAGCAGTATATGATTTTCTCAATCACCCAGACTTATTGTGGTGGTAGCAATTTTTTCAGTTACTAATAGTTTTGACTGCTCAGGTCAGGAGGTACTGCCCCTGGAATTAATGCAGGTCTTGATTATACATCAAAAAGTTTTGGACAGGTTGAGTACTTTTCAACACTTGCTTGCTGGCAGCTTGAGTCATTCAGGAACAGACAGATATGCTACAAAGTAGACATTTCTCAGTGGCTCTCTCTTTTCCAGTGTGAGCATGAGCTTCTTTTGATAGGACTTTTCCACATTTATAGGAGTCATTTGGCCTGGAGCTAGCAAGATGAGCCCCTACTGAGATCCACCACTGACAATCCCCTGTGAATATCTTTGTGAGGGCATTCATTTTAATCATTAAAACATAGTAATTACATACATCTTGGGACTGTATGTATCCATCCATCTGTATCATCCATCTGCTTGGGACTGGATATTATTGTCTAGAGCTTTCCTTTCTGTAGCACGACTTTGTGCTGCTGCCTCCTTCATGAAGAAATTCCAAAATTTGGATGTTGGCATCTAAGGCTCGAACTGCACCATGTGCCAGATTCCTGATATAACCCTTACAGGAATTGGTGGCACTCAGTAATTTGTAGGACAGCTCTACTAAATCTCCCTAAATTTAATAATTTAAATGCATGGAGATTTTGCTGAGTATTTTTGTGCGATGAGCATTCATTTAAAATGTAGAACCTGGAAGAAAAAGCAAATTCTGAAAGAACCTTCTCTAAACCCAAGTATTAGGTTTTCAAAACTATATCCCCGGAAAATAATCCTTTTAAATATTACAGGTATTCTTCTATCTCCATATCCAGTGTCTCAATATAAAACTAATTAATGCTTTGGAACATTTAGTCCTCTGAACCCATTAAGAGGATCACGATAAGCTTTCTTTCCTCCCACACTTTACTTCATCCTCTGCTAACAATGGCCACAGAGACCAACTGGTGATGATGCTTGTGGTATTTAGTAGGTGTTTAATCCCTACATACTGTAGTGAATAAAACAGCTCATCTGCAAAGACCATGAAATTATCTTCCTAACATGCCCATTAGACAGAATCATGCCAGGAGCAGAAATCCAGAAGTGAAACACTGGGAACTTCTACTGGGTTGTATTGCCAACTGGTATACATCTACTCGATTGTTCCATTCAGGACACTGAGTTTTCTGTGATCTGGTGATAAGCCAGAGCCATTTTGCATGTGTTTTTAACTATAAGTGTTTCCTTCCATAAATTTTATGGAGGTCTCCCAGATACCTAAACCTCAGTGAGTGAAGGAGTAGCAGTCTGCGATGTCATGTCCATTCCTATCTCAGGGTAAACTCACTGAAGTTCAAGGTAGCTGGGTCTGAAGAATGAATGAAACAGGACTTTGGGATTTTTTTCCTCTAAAGCAAAATACGCACTTCTTAAGATAGTCTTTTGGCTTCTTAAATGACTTGATCTTCAGTCTCAGATTATTTTGGGTGACATCAGATTGATGACAGTCTGGTGACAGATTATCTTATGACATCAGGGTGACATACCCATAAACCTCAGAAGAACTTCACCAGGTGCTTGAACATTGGGTGGAAAGTACATAGCACAGCTGGCCAGCAGAAAGCAAGGCAGTTATTTGAATCAAATTTCGAGAACATCAATTTGTGGATTTCACTCTTAGAAAGCTACACAGGCAAAGAGTTTCAGAACCTACACTGTAACAGAAATAACACACAAATGCCCTGCACCCACCTTAAAACCTCAGATTTCTTTTGGTTTCTTTGTTCAGGCAGTGCCTCCTTTTGGGCAGGACATGCTATAAACTGAATTGTCACAACACGTATTTGAAGATTTTCCTCCAGCACTGCATTAGCCTGTGGGCTTCCTGGGGACCATCCTCAAACTGCTAAACTGTTCTTAGATCAACTGTTACTAATTCTGGAACATACACTAAGCACTAGTCACATGCCATTAAGTACTGAGAGATAATTACAAAATTTAAAAACTGGACAGCGATCATAGGAATTCAATAATAAGACTGAGTAATCACCCTTACACATATTAATTGGAAATATAAGCCTGTATTAAGGAGAGGTAACTTTAGCACACTTAAAGAGTATCGTCATATGAAATTAACAGATCCAGATTTTTTACCAATGGAATTTGTCTAAAATGTTGGAACATCATATAACCAAGAAATAGCCAACTTACAGAAAGAGACTTGACTTTATGGTAAAACCTGGAATTTTATGTCAGGATTCCACTTGTACAAACCGTAAGTCCCTGAAAAACATGGTTTTGTAATGAAAGTGGTAATTAAAGCCCATGTTTCAGTTATACTATCATACATCTGTCTAGGACAACGAAGAATATGAAATGAAGAGCATTAGGCTTTTCTTATAGGATATGCTGTGCTTTAAAACATATTTTATTGATCCTAAAATTACAAGATCAATTACTGACATTTTCTTGAGGATCAATCTTGGATCAAATGGCAAAATGAAGAAAAGGTTTTCATATGTACTATGCCCCAAAGCAGAAACAGATTGTCATTCTCATGTGAACATTCAGAAACCTTTTCTGATGATTGAACAGTATATCTGAAATATCTAAGTTATACCAGCCACCATAGCGCTTTTTGGTGAACCAAAGAAGTCCTACAGTGAAACCAAACTTTTGAGCAAAATCTGTACTACTTTAATACAATTTCCCTCTAAAATATTTTTTTTTCTTTTTTTTTAGATAAATGCCTATTCTGTCTGTTAATTACAATGCAAAGTATAAGTAACGGATATAAGCAAACATGTTGGAGTGCGAAAATAATTTATGTGAATTGCCAATAGGCTGGTGGGAATACATTTTTTCTACATAAGGCAACTCCTGTTCCATCAAAGACAGCAGAGCTGATTTCCCACTGTTTTATCCCTTGACTAGCTGCTATTACCTGCAAAAGGGACAGGAAAGATGGGAGCAGTCTGCTACCAAATCAGTACTCCACTGTGACCAAAACAGCAGTATTGCATCTATTCTTCCCTCCCTTTGAACAGATGCAAGTAAAGCTGTGAGCAAATTAAAACAAGCAGCTGTAGAGCAAAAAGCAGTCTTGTCATTACTTCAGTTAAGCAAAATGGAGATTTGATAGCACATACATGATGTTTCTCTTCCATTCTCCCTGTTTTTGCTACTTCAGGCAAAAGCCTTGCAGTTAACATCCTCCAGTGACGTGAATCGATCAGGCTTGCATTCGCCTCAACAATCATGTGACAGGGAATGGAAAATAAAGGAACAGTATGAGTCCTCTCAGGTAATTAACCTACGCTCTGATACTTCCCACACCAGCCTATTTTCAATTTCAGCACAGTACAGTTTATACACTCTAACATTATTGCTCAGAAGATAGAGTGATGATTCAGGTTTACTAAAAATGGCTTCACAATACTGCAATCATGCTTTGTGAAGCTTCATCTTGTATCCTGTATCTATAAGTTTATTCTCACTGAGAAAAAAATACATGTGGTGTTTTATCAGAAAAGTTAGTCACCAGATACCTGAAATACTTGTATACCACCCTTAAGAAAACATGGCTTGTTTGGTCAATTTGCCTGCTTTTTTTCCCCATTTAAAAAAAAAATGTGTGTAATACCATATGTGACTTCCCTTAATACTGCTGTCCATACAAATAATAAATAGCTGAGAAATAGTATGCCACTGCTGCATCCTGTCACGCCAGAAGATCAATATTACTTCAAAGATTATTTAGAGTAGGCATTACGTATCATTTGTGCCCAGACCCACCAAAGTCAATGAAAAGATGCCTATTGGCTTCTGTGGGAGTCTGATTTGGACATTATTCTGGCAATCTGTCCACCACTAAATTAAACTATTACAGGGGATAAAAGCCCAAATGAAGGAAAGCAGAAATTCGGGAACTGAAATGGAGCCGTAAATAAATATCTAATGCAATGGCCTTCTGAAAACACACACACACACACACACACACACACGCGTACACACACACACGCATACACACACATGCATATACATACACACACACACAAAAAGTTATGAATTTAACAATCTTAAAAATTCATAGTTTAAAATTGTTTACATTTAAACAATTGAGTATAATAGGTAGCTTTCTTGACTTTCCATTTATTTCCCTGAGCACTGATCTTTGGAACATCTGGAGTCTCAGAATTTTCTAGTTCATAATTCCTAAAGTATTTATCTTAAGTAAAATACCGTATTTTTATGTCAAAAATCAATTCCTTAAGTAAAACTAAGATACAACTTTCATGAATTACAATGTATATAGCCAATATATATAGAAGGATTTCATTTGCTTTAGATATTCATTTTGCAAAATCTCAGCTGTATGAGCAATACACTATGTTACGGAACTGGTTTTGTGCCTAAATTACTAACAGGTAAAGATTACAAGACTTCCCAGCCATTTCCCTGTAAGGGGCAAAGGAGGTCCATCTGCAGAAAGCCAAGCACAAAACCAGTCTTCAGAACTAAAATAGAATTTAGCTAGGGCATATGTTTTAGGCTGGCGTTTTGCACAAGGTAATCTGTATTTTAAATTTCTGCTGTTTAGAACTACTTGGCAAATGGGCAACTGCTGCTTTCAACTGTCTTTAGATTAGAGCTCTAATTGTGAGCTTCGCACACAATCGATTTGCAATTTTAAGACTTCTAAGACACCCTGCATTTTAGATTATGCAAAGTGTGCAAGTCAAAACACTTTAGAAAACACAACAGTGCAGAGAGATTTGAATATTGTTAGGCTAAAATCTCGTCTCTCCGATTCTAAGGCTGCAAATTACGTCAGTCTCTCTGCAGCTAAAAATTTAAAAATAGTTTTTCACCGACCACAGAAATACACTGTAACTTTGCATTCTCTTAACTCTCTCCCTCTCTCTGGGTAGCTGATACACTGGTATTATGCAGCAGGCTCCAATCACAGGTTTAACAGAAAGGTTATACTTAATTTCTGTATGGCATAACTGGGGAAGGGGGTACTGAACCAAATGCAATATGAAGAGTTGCTTTTTGGTTCTTTGTGCAAGATGACATTAAACCTTTACCTGTTCTTGAATGTTGTAATAAAATATGCCATACCTGCTTCTCTTTAATTAGCATGTTCTCACACTATCTGGTACTGGCATTGCACAGCACAATCCAAAAGGAGGATTTAGCAGTTTTTCCTCTTTGCAGAAAGCCTTTTCAATACCTCTATGTTCAGAAAGAGTTAACAGCATACAATCCCATTATTTCCCCTCCATCCCCCCTTCAGGAATTAAAGTGGCCTTTTTTTCTAAAACAAAAAAGAAAATTCTTACTTTGTAATAGGAGTATAAATAAGATTTTGAAAACACATTTGGAAGATGTCTTCCAAGACGGTTTATCTTTTTCTTTTAAAACTGTGACCACGGCACCAGTTAAGGCTGTTTTACTATATATATATATATATATATTTCAAATAAAACTTTTAATATTCAAGCGTACCAGATTGATGAATTCTAACAAGTAAAATGGAACTTTTTACAAGGTAAACCATGTAGTTGTACAAAATAGAATTAAACGCTTCACTTGTGTAAAACAAAAAGAAATCCTGCCTTGCATTAAAAACACAGAACCTGTTTACAAAAAGGAATGTGTATGACATTTGGACTTCCTTTTATCTGCCATATCCTAGCAACATCTCAGTTGTTTTAGTAAAGGAACTAATCATCAATTTTAAACTACAGTGAATTTACCAAACATTTTCTCTACAGACTTCCGAAAGCTTTTACAGTAATAAGTTATGAACAAAAGCAGGCACGTTAGTGTACAAAACGTTGTTGATTTTTTTTTTCCCGTTTCTTTTTCAAAGTGCAGGTTTTTCTCAATGTGCATCCTACGAGACCAACAAATGTTTTAACTCACTAAACCTTAAAACAGAACTCAATTCTCCCAAAGAGTAGTGTAAACGTTAAAGATCCCCAAAACACCTCTAGTAAACGTGACACAATGTCTCTGCGTTGTTTAGAAATTTAGCTCTTTTGAGAGGTAAAGAAGCTTCATGACACCTTTTCCTTACACTGGCTGGTTATCATAAATGGGTAACTCTGGACTGCTAAAGCTGGAGAATGATGAACCACTCGAATGGAACTAAACCTGGCTACTGAGGAGAGGTGGCGGAACCAACTCGTAGGTGTTTCTTGCGCAGCCTGTGGAAAATTCAGCCGCCGGTGGATGGAAGAACCGACAGACAGACGGGCTGAAGTTCGGTGTGAGGGAGAGAAGGGGGAAAAGAGGAAAGCAGAAAAGGAGGGAGAAGAAGCTTCCGCAGAGCCAGAGGCACGGCGGTAGCCTGCCCGCGGCCCGCTGCGCCAACGCCATCCCGCTGGTGGTGCAGGGGCCGCCCCCGAGTCCTCCTGGTCCCGCTCCCGGCTGTCACGGCTATCCGGGGGCCAGGGAGGGAGCCGGGCGTCCCGCCGGCGGTCGGCGCTAGGTCCCGTGAGCGCAGTGCTCGCCGGGGTAGATCTCCTCGTATGCGGGGGGCTGCTCGCTGGGCAGCGGGTAGCAGTAGGGGTAGGAGGCGTTGAGCTCGGGGTCCATAGGCGAGTAGCCTGGCAGCTCGACTGAGGGATGACCACCGCAGTGCACCTCCACGCCGGCCTCGTCGAGGACGTGGAAAACACCCACGTTGATGTAGGAGACAGCCTGAAAGGGGCAATCACCGGCGCTGAGCTCGGGTTCGCCGCCAGAGAAAAAGGAGCCCTGGCTGTGGCGCGGCGCCCGCCGCCCGCCGCTGCCGCCCCGCCGCCGCCGCCGCC